>KN497018.1:17864-28698 GCA_000787155.1 Scartelaos histophorus | reverse complement strand
TGTCCAACAGGACACAAGAAATGGGGTAAGAAAGGAAAGAGGTTTGTCAAAAGCACCTTTGCACTGCAAAGAAAGGTATAACAAACTTCACTGTAACAAGTCTAAGTGAACAATAGCCATCCAAGTGCTGCAAATAAATCAACAGTTTAGTTCATTAATAAATCAAACATCTCCATAAAAGCCAAAAACTGAAAATGTAGTTTATACTAAAAGTTGGAAACATAAAATCATCATAAATCTCATGGCAAATAGTTGCAACTGCATAGGGGCGCTCTCAGTTCAAAGTTATTTCAACAATGTAGGCAATAGTAGGACTAATAAATAAAATACATTTTTTATGAAACAGAAAAAAAATCAAATAAACTGTGCAACTTGAGTATGTCACTTGTGGGTGGGTCCATTGGTTAACTCACTCTGCAAAGGTATTCAAGCAAGGTGTAAGTGCTTGGAGCAACTCAGCACAGGAGAACAGAGCATCGAGATTTATGACAATAATTGTTTCCGTGGGCAACACATGAAATGGGCTGTCATGTGAGAAGCTTTGAAAGGCCTTCTCTTTGATATCAGATTAGAGAGGAAAGACAGTGCCCAGGGGAGCGTGCGCATGTGGCTCCATGCACATGTGTTTGTGCCCGTAAAGCAGAAGTACAGTCAGTTGGGGGATCTATACTTTTTATGTTTAGCTGCAAGCAACGTCACACAGGACGAGACAGTCCTTGCCAAGTTCCCGGTGAGTGTCGCTTTGTCAATGTGTTGATCAGTTTCATCTTTGTACAAACTGTGAATCCACCTTGAGCAAATAAAATGATTACGATAAATGCATTTGGCAGGTCCTCAGTAGACATTCATTCCGTTGCCCTTGGATGTTATCAAGGTTTGTTTTTTTGTTTGTTTTTTTATCTTTGATAATAGTATATTGTTGTGATAGGATAAGAAGTTATCTTGGACAAGAGGCTTACAAATATTAGACTATATTATATGTGTGAAAAATCTAAATGTTTGCACCTGATGAGAATGGAAGTTGGCAGGTGCTTGTGATTCCACCTTACTCAGTTCCTTTAGGCATCACCACTGTGAGCCAGAATGAGGCCAGTCTGAAAGTACAACTGAGACACAATTAACTGATGTTTTGTGGTAGCAATAAGTGCTGTAAATATCTGACTGTGTTTTTGGCTTTTGCCTCTACATGCAAGCGCATTACCAGAGAGGAAAACCAAGGAGTGTGTGTCAGTACGTATGCATGTGTGTGAGCAAAGACCACCCAGACTGCTGGGGGAATGGTTCTGTAGCCAGTGCAGTCAAGGAGAGAGAACCGGGAAAAAAATGCAAACGGATGAAGACCAGTTTGACAAATTGCAAACACAGCTATAAGATTTGAAACTGAAGGGGAAACACTATAGAGTCACTTTGGAGCTTCATCCAGTCTTAGATGCAGTGAATATAACAGACGCGTGCGTGTCATTTAGCCATTACGCTGATGGAATGATTCCTATCATGAGTCGCCCGGGGTCAAACTATAAACATCATGTCTGAAAGAGAAAAAAATCTCCTAAAAGGAGTGATGAGAAGGAGGCGGAGAGCAAAAAAAATGACAAAAGGGGAACATTGTAATATCATCAGTACAGGGTCCTCTGTATCAGTTCTTGCATCAGTGTCCTGGCTCCAGACGTCTATGGTTCTACAGCCCCCTCATCCCCCCACTCCCACTTCTTCCCAGCTCTTGTCCTGTAACAAATCTCCTGTAGAGGTCCTTGCTTTTCAACTATATGCTTTGAAATAACACAAATCCAAGCAGTGAGTAGCAGGTGTATGAAATGAGTTGTGTAAGTGCAAATGTGTCTCAAAATCAAAAGGAATTTCGGTAGCTCTGGGCAGAGGGAAGAAAGAAGTGCAAGAGGTTGTGAATGTCAAAGTTAAGGTGTAAAATGCTTTTAAGGGGAACATAGACGTGTGAGAAGGGGAAGTTCTTTGGCCCCAAACCAGAAAGCTATCAACAACTGATCCTGAGTGGAGCTGGCACGATGCCTTACAAATCTCTACATACATATTGTGGAAATTATATTTTTAAAACACAGTGACTCATCATTGTGGCTCATCATTAACTACATAATATTCTTCAATAGATAAAATCTGATCTTGCAGAAAAACATACTGCTTTTTTATCAGCTGTCCAAACTCAATCCTAATGCATTCATTACATCTCACTTTTTCACTGTGATTCCGGTTTCTTGAACATTACACAACTTCAGGCTGCAAACTGGAGATACTGTGTCACTACACTACTAACAACAATAGCCACAATTAGGTACAGACAGCACATTTAAGTCAGGTTTGACTTTAAGAAGTACTTTTACAATATAGTGATGAGGAAAAAATAAGAGATAATTCTTCATATGAAAAATCTTTTTTTTTTCATAATCTCCTCTGTTCATAAACAAAAACCGTATAGCTTCCGTTTAAGTGCCTGCCTTAAAGCCTCAATTCCTCTTCTCAATACCAAACTCTCCTGAGGCTTGCAATGCACACCGTCACAAGAAGCCACTTCCGCCTTGCACAAAAGTGATATTTATGCCATAGGGTGTTAGGGAGAAAGGCTGAGCTCCTTTTGCTTTGGAGAGGTTGTGGTTTCCCAAAAGTAACCTTGGAGGCTTTTTAAACGTTGCCCGGGGACAGACGGCTGGTAGGCAGGTACAGAGCGCCACAAAGAGAACAATAGTCATTCCCTCGGGAGCAGGAGCCACTGAAGACACAGAGGCCCATAGTGTGCCGTGCCGCTCTATATCCTGTCCTTTAGAAAACAGCAGAAAGCAATCATGACATGAGATCTTGAGGCGAACTAGGGTGGGGTCTGACGATGCAGAGCTGTTTGTATGTGTGTCCAGCTTGTTGCATTGTGAGAATGATGAAAATGAAGTTTATACTGTGTCTTGGTTATGGATGAATTTCATTTTACCCAATTTTCAGTTTACAAATACAATGCCATGTATAATAAATATTAAAATAATTTATCCAAAAGGTTCTGATCTAAGTGATATTAAACAAAAAAAAAACACATCCCACTATGGCCATGGTCAGGAGTAAGGATGCACCAGTCCAGCTTTTTTAGTTCTGTTACCAATTTCCATCCTGTGGCTTTAAGTATCTGGCAAACAAAACAAAGATAATATAAAATGACAGAACTGATCCAAATGTCTTTTGAAGCTGTTATTTATCCCTAAAGTAACTACAGAACAACTTTGTATAAATAAAAGTTCAAATATTATGAGACTTTCTGGGTCAACTACAACCAATAAAAGTTTTATTACATCATTGTATATGTCCAACCAGGATATCAGCAGAACTGATATTTGGAAGCAGATATCTGGTCCAGTATCGGTACCATTTGATACCAGTATAATATGTGTGCATCCCTAGTCAGAAGTATTTAACTGCAGGTTTAGCCAGTGGTGTCTGCTGTTAACTCCTCTGTCCTGGGTGCATCATTTAAACCATCTTTATAATAGAAGCATTTGTTATAATTAACCCAATTTTACACCCAACAAACACTTCTGTATGTAAGTTTCGCGTGATGCTTTTATGACATAGGGTCTAGAGGAATGCATTTCCGTGTGGTGGAAGGGGTGAATGGCTGCTTGTGACGGAGTGAACCCACAATGCATGCATGGCCCAGATTCCTATTCATCCTGTTTCCAAATCCATGGGAATGTTTGTGTGTGCACATGAATCCGTACACTATGACCCTCTGCCTCTCCATCACAGAGAAGTCATTGTCCTGTTCCAGGACTTGTGGTATGACAAATGTCTCCAACTGTCGTCTACCACAAACATGTACATCCATAATGAATGAAGAGATACAGAATGGCATTCAATTAGAAGACGAAGGAAGAGGATGTTTTAATGACAGAATATTTACATTAACTGATGGGCTATAGTCTTGAAGACTTTTAACAAATGAAATAAGATTTCTAAACCAAGGGCCCATGTTACGCCTATGTTGTTTCCTCACCAAAAACATACCTGAAATACCACTACATGACATTACAAGGTGCAAGAGCATTTTCAGCTTTAGAGATGTAGACAGTATAATACAATATGTGTGAATGAAAAATAACACAACTCTAGGTATGTCTTTGAGGAGGGAACAGCATTCTGACACGACGTGACGCTCACAAGTTGATTTAGCATAATATAGGATTTTAACATGGCTATACTGACATTTATTGTGAGTACAGGTTTAATAAAAAGTATTAGTTTAGTACAGTGGTCATTTAACTTGTCTGAAAGCCAGATATTAGGTGGTACTGACTGGTCTAAGACATACTTCATTACTGCATTGTGACATGGATCTCTGTGTCTCGGTCTGCTTGTCTGTCTGATCTGGGGCCAGCCTTGCTCACTAAAGTGGCTTTTTTGGTTCTGGCAGTGTGCAGGTGATGACTGGTATAAGGCTAATGATAGTTAATGCCTTCTATAACAAAGACCCCAGTGCACATTTACACATGGGGAAAGACACACATTGCCCAAGCATATTTAAGAACCAAAAACAGGCAGAGACAAACTCACATATACTCATAATGATGGTTAATACCCCCAGGATCTGTTTGTGCAGCATCAAAGCAGCTTGTGGAGAGAAGGAGCAATGCTAACTGGGATTTTGTTAAAGTAATAACACTTTGGTGGAACATGCAGCAAAAGGGAACAAAGAACTGATTGCTTTTAAATGGCAGACATGTGTGCATGCATCTCACGGTGTGCATGAAAACTAGAAGATAATACAAGGAAAGCATGTGTCAGGTGTAAACATGTGCTTTGTGCTTTGGTAAATAAGTACACTAGCAGAATATTAGTTGTAATCACATCACAGGGAATCTTGAACAAATTTTAATATGCTTCACAAGATAGAACATGGAAAACCGAGTGAAGTCTGATGGGCTTAGTCGGACTCAGATAATAGAATATAGAATATATATGTATAAAAATATATATAAAATATTTAGAACTTATGATTGGGGCTCGAGTCGGACTCGGACATAAGACATTGGAAATGTAAAATAAAAAACAGCTTAAGCTATTATTTAGGTACCCAATGGGCCTGTTTCACTTGATGCAAAAAGTTGAAAATAGGCTAGCCTAACATCGATCTTCCTGTGTGCGAGATTTGTCTATTGCTACATGACTGGGCCCGGCCTCTTGTGCTAACGTGCACTTGTTGCTCTGTGTGCGAGCACTGATGTGCTCCACTCATCTGTGTTGACGTTCTGAATGCCTTTTTTCAGTTGATTGATAAAATCGGACTTTCCACACAAACAATAGTAACATAATAATCATAATAACATAAGTACTGTGATTTTAATTGTGTCAGGCTCAGTCGGACTTGGACACAAATATCTTATTGGCTATCGGGCTTGGTTCGGATTCCATCATTGCTCTATTGGATGAGGACTGGTTTTGGACAGAAAAAAACAACATTCTATCAAAATCTTACTGGATCTACGTGCAGTTGTAACCTGGCAAAACAGCAAACTGATATGTGTACCACTCTGAAATTGGTTCTATATTTATGGAATAAGTCCCTCTGGTATTTGGTATCGCCATGTTTTGCACTAATTTGTTTGGGCACTTCACCTTTGGTTTCTGCACAGCCTCAAATGCTGCCTTCTGATTGGTCTGAAACCCTAATTGTCCGAGCTGGGAGCTTGTGGGAGCTGATGAATTCTTGTTTGTGAACTCACAATTATTGCAAGAATCCTTTTCTCAGTTTCATTGTAACCTGGCATCTAGGTATATGAAAGGAATTAAAAAAGCAGTCAAAGGATTTGAATCACTGGCACGTGGTAACTATTTGACTTGCTTAGCCTGCTCCTCACAGGTGTATTTTCCATCTGTTGTAAAAGGCTGAAGCTGGAGGAAATACTGCCACTGTCTCCTTTACATCTGGAGCAAGAGAGGAAATCTGGATTTTTTACATGCATGGCAACGGTCCAAACTAAATTTCTTTAAAGCAACAGCAGCAACATGTCCTCACTCGTATGTGGCTAAGATTTCATGAAATGCTCAACTCGGTTCCGTTCTAGATGTTATCCATGGGCACTGTTAAATATTTGAAACAGGGGAGCTGATCTAAGGTCTGAGTGAGGCAGTGTAGGAGAAGCAGATTTGATCAGTGCCCTCCTGTTTCTGCCATTCACCCAAATGAAGTCATAATAGGGCTTGACATTAATACTCATCAGGTTTCATTGACTCTTGTATCCACTGGTGAGAAACACATTTGAAGAGGACAGCTATTCAGCATGTGAATAGTGGTGAAATAACTATTCTCTTCTAGAGTGGACCATGGGCTTAACTCAGTCTTATAGCCGAGGTCTACACAGGCTGAGCTGTTGATGTCCCAGAGCTGCCCAACAGCTGCCTGTCAGTAATGTCCACATGTTGAGGCATTTGCGTGTTGTGTAGAGCAACTGTGGCAACACTTCCTGTTCCATTAGCAGAGTGCTTGACCTTTAACCCCTGCCCTTCTATCTCATGACAGGGTGTGTGTGTGTGTGTGTGTGTGTGTGTGTGTGTGTGTGTGTGTGTGTGTGTGTGTGTGTGTGTGTGTGTGTGTGTGTGTGTGTGTGTGTGTGTGTGTGTGTGTGTGTTGGTCATAAATGTATACGTCTACACATTTGTGTGATTGTGATATACCAGGGCACAGACAGTTTCATAAGGCATGAATATGCTTCCCGTAATGAGGTCACAGACTAAACAGCCGCCCTCTCTACCCAGACATCCGCCCGTCATTCTCTAACAGCATTGAGTAGGAAGTGCAAAACATGGAAACACAACACAAAGACGCATCTCTATCTCTAACTAATTATCTGCTGTGTCTTACATCTCTGTACTGAACCATAACCATAAAGGCCTCATGTGGCCTCCTGGTTCAGGTGAAAGACTTCTGCCTCACTCTTTGTGAATGAGAATAAGAGAGATAAAGAGCGAGTGCCTTTGGAAACAAAGACCATGTACCCCTCCCAGGAAGTCTGGGATAGAGAGAAAAAAACATGTCTTTAGATGGAGGAGGAGGGGAGGAAAGCATTGTGCCCTTCTTCCTGACTTTTTGTGTGTGTGCACCTTGTGTGTGAGCAGCAGAAACTGAATGCCAAAGTGCTCATCTATTCAGACAGAAAAGAGCAAACAGATTCAGACCTCACCCTCAACATTCAAATGCACTGTTTCTGCCCCCCTTGCACAAAGCACAGAGCCATTAAGGCTCTGTTTAAACCCAGCTTTGACTACTGCTCCCATTGTGTGGAATAAAAGTGTCTCTTTCATCGCCGCCTTAACTGCTTCAAAGATCTAAGCAGAGTGGATCAGACACAGATTCCGAATGAAGAAATAACTGTCATAGTTACAGTCAAAAACAGGCTGAGGTGTGGCATTCTCTGCCAGTACATAGCTACTGCCTCTGGGCACAGCTCTGCTGCTGTAGTAAAGATCCATTACTCTAATGTTCCTACGGATAAGCTGCCTTCAAAGAGCACAGCTTACCACCATTATTGAGTGCTTGTTTGGTAAGAGCCTCCACCTGAGTGAGGGAGGGATGGTGAGAACGCCAGGCAAAAGAAAGGACGTATAATTGGGAGGTCCTCAAGGTAAGTGTTCTATGTGTGAAAGTGAAAGTCATAAAACATTTCTTTCAAGGTCATTGGATATTGTCGGCAGTGTTCATTTATGGCGAGGCAGCATTTCCAAACACCTGGACACATTTTCTATACAATGCCAAATCTATTGTGGGATAAGTCTGGATTTGAGTAAGATTATTGGTTAGATTACACTGATGGCAATCGTTTCACACGGGTGGCCTAGAGCTTCCCAAGTACATAGCCGTCATACTGCTATCGAAGTGCTTGTGGATAACATGGTTTTATCTTATTCCATTTGATGTGGCCACGCATTTTCCTGTTTTAAATCATCAACTTTGGCCGCAGAGCTTCCAGCCTCAAACATGTTACATTGAAGCTAGGGGCCTATTCACACCCCACACACAGAATCTTTGATCACAGAGCCGATAGCATACTTCACTACTTTTGTTGACTGTGAACAGGAAATATGATAAATCACATTGTTGTAACTTCTGGACTGTGTAGCTCCATGCTCCAGTTGAAATTTCAAACACAGTCAGAGCGGTCTAGTGGTTCACTAAGGACGAAACTATAGAACTGGGCCAAAGCAGTTACAGGTTTCTTCATGCTTCTGTTCCCTTTAGAATGAATTCATCACAGCATAATGTGGTCACTATTTCATAAAGATATGGACATTTTTCCTTTAAGAAATCTCCTCTCTTTCAAAGGCAGTTTTGCATGCTTTATTGGGATTCTAAACACTGATGGTAATTCATCAAGGCAGCGCAATGGCCACTATCAAATGTCAGTTGCATTTTAGGTCAATATTGCATATTGTGATTCATAGAAAATGAATGTGCTTTTTTGTTGGAACAAACTTTCAAAGTTTGATAAAAAGTTTAAGAGAAAGACACCATCACATTTAGATAATTAAACTTCTGGTCTGGTTGTGTAACTGAACTGATGTTATATTTCACACAACAGTTATTGATAGTTGACAGTGACAGTTTGGCATTCTCCAAAATGCAGCACTAAATCATGTAAATTGGTGAGAGCACATCAAAAATTGCACATCTCGGCTCACTGAAACAATACAGTTGTGAAAAAGAATGACACACATCATACCACACAGCATATAGTTTGGCCCATAGTACTAGACTTACAATATAGAGAATTGGCTAACATGAAAACACATGTCAACTTGTAATTGTTTAACGGTCATTGTCACGACTATTCTAATTTCTTTTCCTGCAGTTTATATATGTGCTGAAAATATTTTTACGTCAGAGCACCAGCCGACACAATGCACATGTGGTAGTCATCAATCATAATTAGCATGGTTTAAAAAAGCCACAGCTGTTATTTGATTTTAAAAACAAGCCATCGGCCTGCGCCTTCCAACGATACGTCAAGTTGTCAGTGGAGGCCTTGGCCTGAACAACACAATGTCTGTGTTCCAGTGGGCTGGTGGAAGAGCAGAGATGAGCTGTGTTCAACCTTTCTCCATGACTCACCCGAGTATGTCTTATTTTTAAACATTTTACACTCCGCTGCTGCATGTTTATCTATTTGAGAGAGAGGCTGCTGCTACAGACTTCACACGATGAGGGTTTACGGCTGGTTTAATGAGAATCAGATCAGACCGCTGAAGGTGCATCCCCAGAAGCTGACTGTGGCTTTCAAAATATGCTACATTATTGGGGCAAACAAAGGAAAGGATTAGCATGATGTTTACTGTTTGAAAAGCCTTGTGACGGTGTCGAGATGACACAAATGAAAATTATACAAACCTGCTTATTATTAATGCAGCCATGACATTTCTATAGCACCATCAGAATCAAGATATTTAACCCTGACTTTAATCATCCAATACAACATTACCCACGTTGTATTCATTCCCCAGATGAGAGCCTGGAGTCTGTGCAGATTACACCACCAACAGTTCAGGACAAACACAAGGCTTATAATTTACATGACATCACTGTTCAGCTCTGAGGGAGACGTCAATTTCATGATCCCAATACACAGGTCATGCTTGATGACAACATACTTCCATTTCTCCTACAACAGAAAAGGGTTCGAAGGGTGTAAATTAATAGTCTACATTAAGGTACAGACAGTTTAACAAATGATCTAAGGTTGATTTAGGTTGTGATGTAATAATTGCTACAAAACAGTGAGCCAGTTTCCAGGCCAGGAACATGTCCTTCCAGGCCCTGTCCTTGACTAACACTTTGGCTACTCCTTGTTTCAGAGACACTGGACCTCCCTGTAGAGGGCATACGTTATAGGAAATGAACATGCACAGAAGGAAAAAGTTTAATGGCAGAAAAGATGGGGAAATTATACATAATTTTGGGTCCCACTGCAAACCAAATCCAGTGTCTCTTACCTTTAGTATCATTGTATTGACTCTTTGACAGAAAATCAAATTGTAGGCTGGCTGTATTTGCCTTGCCTAAATTCTCTTATAATGAAAAACCACTGGAACAATCAGATTTCTGTAGGAGCCTTTGGTGTGGTGGCCTTTTGTACCACATCTCCTTGAAGTGGATATAGATCATGGCTGGTAATAGATCCATTCAGGCCCTGTCAGCTCGACTGACTCCACAAACAAATAGTCAGTGTCAAAACTCCCAACTGCGAAGGGCTTCTGAGAGCATAGTTTACACTTGCTAGCCCGGTGGTCTGGCTTTATGAGCAATGGTTAGTATCATGCACACACACACACACACACACACGCCCAGGTCAGCAGTCTCCTGTAGAGACCCCATGGGCAGTGAAAGTGAAGGAGGGCTGATGTAACTCCTTTCATTGTGTTTATCGTAGCAACGACCTTACATGACCGAGGTGAGAAGGTTAGAAATGTTTCTTACCAGTAGCTGACACAGAAACTTTAAAAGCATGTTATAGTATGTGCATCAGCATGTTGACCAACACATTTTCCCTACCATTGCACAGCTGCATCAACACTGGTCACGCCTATAATTTCTGCAAAAACCCAACTCTGTTACCTTTCCAAATAACAAAGAAAAAAGTAAGGTCTCAAAAGAAACGTAAGCCAAAACGAATGAAGGAATGTAGGGAGACTTAAGAGTAAGATCTAAATCTAGGTAGGTAAACATCTGGAAAACAAAAATTGAGTGGGACGAAGAGATAATTTGATGGTATTCATTGGGGAAAATTGTAATTATCTCTTCCCTCTATCCCACATCCGCCATATGAAAAGCACC
>KN497018.1:2898-17824 GCA_000787155.1 Scartelaos histophorus | reverse complement strand
AAGCAAACATAAATTGAGAATTATTCGATTTGATGCAGACCTTCTTGTTTTTTCTCCATAGAGACTTGAGTATGAACAACATCAGTGAGATACAGCCCAGAGCCTTCCACCGACTGCACCTGCTCTCCGAACTGTGAGTACAAGCTTCAACTGTGTAGTTCCCAAGGTTATTTTTTGTTTGTTTGTTTATTTGTTTGTTTTTTAAATAATAGCATGGTAAATCACTAGGACTAGAATGACAAATCCACAAGGGCAAAACAAAGAGTGAAAGTAAACAAGGACTAATCCTAAATGAACAATTTATTTGACTTAAATGGTCAAATAGATTGTCACAGTTAAATGGCACTTTTCTACCTCCACTGGGCAATCAAAGCACCTACCACCAACTAACCAAATAACCACACACACACACACACATATACAACCACCAGTGTACACAAACACAAGTGCAAAATAATGGAGACAGATTGTATGAAACTGATTTTCATGAGCTTTTAACTATATTATAATGGGATTCCCTCATAATTTCTAAGTGTCGTATTTTGATTTTGAGTAATACTTCATATCCTCATGGTAATGGAGTGGTTGGCTGATTTTGTGGCTACCTGGCTCACATACAGAGTAGTTTTAGAAACTTTTTGGTTTTTGACATCAAATCATGGGATTTTAACCAATTAAGAAGTGCAGTATGTCCAGTTCAAAGGACACAAGTAAGCAAATAAGTTGTTTGTTTTTCCTGCATCCATGGAGACTGTGCAAGAGACTAGCTTAGGAACGAACCAAGGAGCTAGTAAAGGATATTTGAGATGCTACAGGTTTTTTATACCATATGCAAGAGCGAATATGGCAGAGGACCTTCACGAGGAAATATTTTGAATGAATGGCCCATTTTATTGTCAACTGAAACAACAGAGAGGAATAAGAACGAGGCCTTTCCCGTTGTGTTCTTCTGGCTCCCTGGATGCTGCTGTGATGCCCGGGCTGCAGAACACAAAGGAGGGACAATTTTGTTCAGAGGGCTGTTCCCCTCCTTAAACTGCCCTCACACAGGATCTGCTGACCCTACCTGCCTAGTCCTCCTGTTAAATTACACTCATACCTTTGACTGAGACATAAAGACAACTGAGAAGAGCAGGGGAAATGTTGCTGTTGCAAAACCTCACAATAAATACAGTTTCTCTTTCTCTCATAGTCCAACACTCGAGGCTTGAGTGCTCTGAAAATTGCAGTTTTCATTTATCCCCAAATTGTTAGCATTAACCAGTAACCATTATGTGGAACAAATTCCAAAATTAATTTGCAAACACACAATATTACAACTATATTAAACTTCTGTGAACAACCAGATGAAGCCAGTGGACTACAGCTGTACTTCTACCATAGTTTGGCAATCACTGTAGGTCCAACATTGCATCTCCCATGTCACAACTCACCTATGACAAGAAACACTCAGTTGAATGGAAGTTGATACACATAAACTCTGCTGTTAGGGATTGATGACTTTGGGCTGCCTCTGATCTTTGTTCGACCAAGAAACTGCCTGCAGCAATACACCAGCCGATCCTGGATGAGATTCTAGGCTGGGACTCACAGAGGAACCTGATATTCTCTGAGAGAGTGGATATGTGGTCCTTAAAGTGTTTAGAGAAAAGGCTATGTGCTCACAGTCCAACCTGCTCACTTTCTTACAGCTGCATCTTAAAACTGAGCAAGAGAACAATACCAAGTCTAAAATGAGAAAATAAAGGGACAAAATTATTCACTAATCAGTCATAAACAAATCTAAGACCAGCGCAGGACTAGCAAGTGCAACACGTTTAACCTCACCAAGTACAATCCAGGTCAGCAGTGAAGAGTAAAAAAAGATCTATATAAATGCAGAGGGTCTGAGGTAGTGTTTTGACAAACGCTTGTGTGTATGTAGGAACTTCAGCCATGACAAACACACACACTACTATAGAAGAATTTAAAAACAAGATTCCGGGAAATTGAGTTTGATTTTATAGAGTTCAGAGAAGGTAATATTAGACATCACACAGAGGGCCAGCACAAGCACATATTTAAACAGAAAAAATAAATAAAAACTTCTAATGTGAACAAATGAGGCCAGACTGTGATAAATTGGATGTGGATCCAGTGATTCAAATTCATTTAGGTTAGTTCTTAAAGGTGGTATGATGGATCACATCCACCATTTACTTTTAATATCTTAAATTTGTGATGCTAAAAATGCATAGAATCTCCTAGGAAACATTCTAAAGGCACGTTTACGCACTGGCTCTGTTTCTCAATGAGAAAGATAATCAGACTGGACCGGGCGCGTTTAGCCACTAGTATCAGGTCTACAGTGAAACTAACCAGCTGAACAGGCATTTTTTTCTCAACAGCCATTTTTTTTCCAAGACACATGTTAGTAGTAATAATTTAGTAATTAAACAAATGCAACATAAATAATTAAAGACAAATTCCAAGCAACATGGAGACAAGGCAGACCCCCTGAAAAAGTGACCAAGTAAGAAATACAGAGATAACATTCTGGATTTTGATTTGTTTTCAAGGTAATCAGTGAACTGAAGGAACTCAATGGTCGCCAATCATTTTAAACATTAAATTTCCCTCACCTCAGACAGTTTAGACCTTTGCTTATTGATGCCGCCAAAATCTGCTTTTCAGTCACCTATATATATTTTTTTCTTCATCATAACCATCCATATTTGTTTTCATACAAATGGATCATGCAGGTTCCTCATCTGAACTCGGGGAGATTCACTGGTGACCTGACTCTTTATAAGGTACTAAAGGAGTGCATATTCTGGATATTGCAGGCAGATTAAAACTATTTTGTAAGGGGAAATATAAATGATTGTTTAACTCTTTACTGACAGTGGCCTATATTTGCATGATAACATACAATAAGTCCAAACCGTTTGCTTTGTTTTGGGACCAAGATCATCCATGTTGAACAATTATAGGAGGAAGAAAATGTTTAAATTTCATTATTTGTCAAAAAGGCCATGGGATGGACCTTTTCTTTTACACAAGTAATTTGTGGATGAAGGAAGCCCCCTGCCAAAACCCAGTTAGGGGACCTCTTTGACATGTTTTCAGTTGACCTAGCAGCTGATACCTGATCTGATCACTCAGCAGAATTTGACTTGGGTCTCAAGAATGACAAAAGCTGGGCACCCTGCACACCCTCCTCCTGTACATGTTTGTGTTAGCAATTGTGTGCTAAATCAAGAAAGGGTTTAGCGCATATGTCAATGTTCACCTGACTTCTTTTTCTTTGAAGCTCGCTGCGCACGTCTGAGCTGTTTGAACAGTCCAATGTTGTCTTTGCTAATACTTGCAGCTGCAGCCTTTGAGGCATGAGCAAATGATGATGAAAGTAAGAGGTTAGCTTAGCTGCATAACTATTGTGTGTCACGGTCAAGAAAGAAAAATCTTGGCTGACCTTTTGAGGGCATGCAGCCTTTTGACTACATCTGAGAACTTTAATCATGTTTTTGCACTAAATAACAAATTCTACTTTTGCGATAATCAGAAGCATTCAATCTTAAGTGATGCTGAATACGTTGACATTTTCCCACAATGGGTGGGGGTCTTGGACATTACTGTTCAGTTTGTCCAGAAAATATCTCTGCTGGTGTTTTATAGCCTCATTGATCTTCTCGTGTCTGTTAGGTGGCTCATGATGATTTATGGATAGGTTCTGCGGCTTTATAATAAGTCCAGAGGATGTTTCTGTCAAAAGTCAGTTTTATTGCCTGTTCCAACTCTATTGCATGGGATATTGGATCCACTAATCAGTTGGCCTGGTTTTATCTCTATATCTACAATATATCTGTCGCGCTACCAGCAAAACTGTTTCATTTTAAAGATAATTATTGTGAACAGATGCACAAAGCATTAAAGGTGCAGACATTATCTTTTTGTGGTCAAGAAAGTTTGAAAAAGCAAAGAGTGTTATGATAGACACATTCAAATCACATTATGTTATAGTGGGTGAAAACAAACCAGGCTTTTGACACAAACACATGAGAGTGTTTGATGTGGTCTGCAGTATAGTGCTTGGGAGCACACTGGAGGCCAGGACCAGGCATGTTGTGACTGGTGCACTGATAAAGTGTTTGAAGTTGGATCTGTGTCTGCACTTCTCCTTTTGCTGTGTCCCATTTTATTTTTCAAGTACCAGTTTTTGCAAGAGAAAGTTCAATTCAAAATTCAAAAACAGAAATTATGCAAACAATCTTGCAACAAATGGTACAGATAATATAAATAATAAATAAAGACCCAAAGTTTTGATGGTGGTTTAAAGAGAAATGTACCACTGACGTCAACAGACCAAATAGTGCTGTCAAAAATCTGGTAAGCCTCATTACCAGAGACTCTCTGTTGCTGAAATAGTGACAGATCAGAAGTATTTACCTATGCTGAACAATTAAAAAAAAAACAACTTTCAGTCCACCTTTAACAGCAAATGAACATATCAAAAAATTGTATTGTTATTTTTAAAGCTACCCTTTTTTAAATCATGTTAGCTCTCTACCATTTTGTATTTCTAACAACAGTCCAGTGTCTGAAGAATAGGCAATAAACAGCATTTTAATCATAAATCAGAGACAGCCATAGGTGCTTGAGACAGCAGGATCAACTACTTATTCACAACATATCCCTTTCATTACACACTTCCCTTCGATATCAAAGATCCTTGTTACAGATCTAATAGACCCTCACAAAGAGAGGCTTGGGTTAAATGGTCTTCCTGAAAGTGCTTCTTATAAAAACACTGCAGAAGTGACATACAAGGTTCCTCCTGTCATTAGTATCAAAGGACTTCCTACCTCCGGAGATCATATTTCACTCTGCTAGCATCTTCATAAAATGTATTCATGTGCACATTCTCAGACTCACAGTATGTAACTTTCTCACTGCAAATATTAGCCAAATACTGAGCAGCAAAATGGTGTCTTCAGAATATTCAGAATGGCAAATAGCAGCTAATTATATATCTGAACTCACAACACATATATACTCATATACACACATATACACACATATACACACACACACATATACTCTGTGCACCAAGTGTACACAAGGGTACACAAAAATCTCGGTTCTGTACGTACCTTGATTTTGAAGTCACGGTTCGGTTAATTTTCTGTACAGTATGGGAAACAAATTGCAAAACCATTTGCTTGTTGTTTATTAGTGTATTTACCAAACCAACAATTTAATATTATTCAAATGGGAAAATAAAAGAAAAAAAATACATGCAAAGTACTGCTTGGTAATACTAGTAACTTACAATTATATATAATTAAAATTATTTAGACCTAGTTTAGACCAGGTTTAGACCTGGTCTAGGCCTGGGATAGACCTGGTTCAGACCTGGTTCAGACCTGGTTCAGACCTGGTTCAGGCATTCGCGCCTGAAGCACCCGGGGACTGAGGTTGCGCATCTGATTCCTTGGGTCTAGACGCAGCGCGCAGCCGCCCGCACTTCACTGCTTTGTAGCGGTGAGGTTCGGGCGGCTGTGCGCAGCTCCTCTCACCCGGGGCCGTGGAATCAGTCACCAGCGACACCTGGGAGAGATCCATCGAGGGAATCCCCCCGCACCGAGTGGCCATACTTACATATTTTGATGTCTACTAAAGCTTCAAATGGATTGATTTTTATTAAAGATGTGTGCTGAATTTTGTTCAACACAAACACTGAAGCAATAGTTTTTATAGCTATTTTTATTTGTATATTTTTCTTTGCTCAAACTATGAAACTGTTACAAATAAACCCTGAGGCTTTTGAACTGGTCCCAAACAATAATAAATCATTTTCAGTCCAGTTAAAAATGCAGTGAAGTAGAAAGCATAGATATCTGTTCTAAAATGTAGAAGTAAAAGTAAAACATATTTACTTTAAAATGTACAGCTAAGTGAAATATATATTTAAGTACAGTACTTTACTTTGTTGCGTTCCACCACTGCAACACTTTGTTGCATGTCTATATTTTCCCCCAGTAATTTCAAAGGTTAAAGCCAGGTTAAGTGGTTGACTCCGAGTTGGACCTTTGGAAGACAAAACATTTCTATTGATGGACTGAGGGCGATGGGGGTCAAAGCCATGTGAACTTGTACTTAAATGCACTTGCAGTTGCCTACCAACCATTCTTTCTGATAATGGTTGCTTCTTTCATCATGTCTTCATATCAGCGTTATCACTCTGTATCACTCTGTATGCCACCATAACTCCAAAGATAGGCCCTCACATAACATAATGCTATCTTTGCTTTGCTGTCTGGGTTTTATTGTGTATTTCGTGCAGCAAAAGTTGTTACACTGGATAATCAGCAGTTTAACTCTTGGGTCATTACATCAGGGTGGTCCCACACTTATTAGGAGCTACACTCACTTTGTTGTCCTCTCCTGTGTTATTGCATCCATGAATCACTAGGAACCAGCCCAATTTAGTCAAAATGGAATTGAGTATCTACACAGTCAAAGAGCCAAGAAAAACCTTGGCCATCCCCAAATCAAATTAACAAAAGAAACAGTGGGAGCCTTGACAGAAGCGAGGCGCCGTTCATTTGAAAGAGATTGATGTGGAACGATCAGAAGTGTGGAGCACTGAGTAAGATAACACACACAACATACACATACCAAGCCTATATCATGGAAACAGGCAATGGCTGTTTTAATTCCAACTGCACTTTTGATGTGTGGGATGCAAAGAATTTAGAAAGTATGTATTTAGTCAATTTTTAGCTGAAACTGAAAAAGTCTGGTATAATTACAACAAAATGCAGGCAACAGCCTAAATATAAATCAATATAATCTAAATAAAAAGAAAAAAGAAAAAAGAAATCAGATGTTAAAACTGGCTGGAATAATCCAGATATGTGGTTATAACAAATGATTGAATATACAATGACTATAATTATGATTAAGCTTATGATTATGATTATTAAGTCTCTTTTAATGGCCTTTTTATGTGAGAAATGGTGCATGATGCAGCTTGTTCTCCCATCTTGGAAAAATTAAGTTTTATTTAGCATTGTTGAGAACTGTTTGAATAAGCTTTGACAGTGGTTTGAAAGACAAGACAAATAGCCGCTGATATTGATCAGTTTGTTATTGGATGAACAAGGAGTGCAGGGTGTATTTTATACCGTGCTGACAAATATAAGAATATAACAGTTCCTCTCGCCTGTGAAGGACTGGCAGAGGAGGTTTGGGTGTGCGGTTCGCCACTACACAGTAATAAAGTGAGACATGTTGACATCAGTATCATGTGTCGGGGGAGCTAAAGGGAGATTTGGTCATTGCAGTCTAGACCAGCGGTTAAACATGTAGGATGTACACACTAAAATATTTTAAGTGCGATTATAGTTACACTAATAATGACATTTATGAAGACAGAAACCTGAATTCCTCAGTCTAAAACCACAGACAAGAGTAACAGAAACAACTTTGTTTGTGAATAAACAAAACGAGGCAAACCAGGATCAACCCAGGTGTAAACAAGGGCTAAACAAAGACAAGTCTATTTAATTTAACCGTGCGAGGCTAAACCAGAACCAAGAAAGTAAAGATCCCACTAACTGTTCTCTGTAACATATGACTCCACACAAAAAACAATTAGTACAATAAACATAATCTGTACCACGATGTGAGTACTGTTGTTTCTGATTATAATGGTTTGTATAGACTTTACTATATCAATACATTTATTCAATTGCCAGTGATGAAAGATCTTAACCAAAGGGAAAATGCTTAAATGAGATCGTTACCTGTGTGGCAATAAGTGTCGCACTCAAATAAGCAGTTTTAAACACGTGTGTATGAGAGTGTTTAATGGAAGTGGGTGGTCTACGGCTGTGAAGAGCTGAGTAAAATCTGTTTCCAGCTTGTGACCTTGAGCATTCCTCTGTTGGACTAAATGTTATTTATTTGGACATCTTATACACACTTACAATTGACCATTAGGTGCCGTGTTTAATAAACAGACTGATTGGATTGCTTGTATGAATGTGTGTGGTTTCTCTCCCTCACTGTCCTCAAGCCCCCCTTCTTAACATTTTCCCCCAAAGACATGACACAGCGCACACATGCTGTCATTGTACATGCAGTAAACACTTTGAGTTTCTCTACTTCTGAATTGATTTTTGCTTACCCACATAAGGCTTTACTTAATAATCTAAACTCGATTGATTGCATGATTTTTTAAATGATACACTTATGCTTGGGATAGAACGTCAAAAACATCAGTCACCATGGAAATCACCACGTCTGTGGGAGTTGTGCAAAACTCAGAGGTAAACTAGGCAAAACTGTTATCAAAAAGTAATCAAAAGCACAGTGGAACAACAACAATCACCACTGGGAAATACATCTAATACTCTATAGATTTGAATGAATGCCAAGGCTGGTATTTAGTTTCTTAAAATCTCCATTGTTTTAACATTAGACTCACTGAAAATTGTGTGATGTGATATCACAATACTGAACTCTATAATATCAGTTTGCTACAGTATGCCCAGTAAGGATATTTCCATTATCACTATAATTTAAAATGTGTTACATCTATAGAATTGTAAATTATGTGTTATTAAACTTCCATCCATCTACTCCCACTTAATCCAGCTGGGTCACGGGGGCAGCACTGTCCATTACTCTGTGCACCAGACCCAGACCCTATGAACCCCTCTGCAGGTGGTGAGCCCACAGGAGGTGTTATTAAACTTAATAAAAATAAAAACATTAAAAAGCAGTCAGCTCATAGTTTCTAAATCGTTCAAAATGAAGCAACTCTTTTCTCAACTTTCTGTTTTTAACATTTTGGTGTCCACTCTTGCAGACGCATCTCTGGGAATCAGCTGAAGTACATCTCAGGCCATGCTCTCCAGGGCCTCCACAACCTCAAAGTCCTGTGAGTAACCTACACCCCACTGCCTTTAATTCTAATTCATCCAGTCCTAACCTTAAGCCTCCTCCCAGGTGGGTAGTTCAGAGCCAGGCAGCCATTCTGGGGGATTGAGTTCTTGCTCCTGGCTTGAGTAAAAAACACAGCGCATGGATCATTAGGTGCAGTTAAAGTTTATGGGCTGCGGGAGACCTGCTCTGCGGCCTGCAAGTATAGCTGCGTCGACTTCCAAACAAGTTTCATTTGCAAGTCACACTCTCTCACAGGTGTAACATGGGACCTCCCAGTCACACCACCCACTGAGATTACAGAAATAGACATCGTGTAAAACGGCATTCCATCGTATCCCAGCCCACTTCTTATACAGTGGCATTATGATCTATGGACCACCAAATGCATGAAGCACATACAATGCAACAACCATAAAAAAGACTGAGAGATGTAGGGGCAAGAGAAAGTATAAAAAGTTTGGCAGTTCTTTAGTGATGCATTGTGCTAACAGGCATGTGACAGCTTTGCCTGGAATGTTCCATGGTATGACATTAAACACATCTATCTAGCACTTATTCATTATAGGTGTTTCTATTGCTCAAAAAAGCTCTCTGTGAACAGGGTTGCATCTCCACAGATCTGGCCTGTAATGTAGCCTCCCTTGAGATAATAGGTTTCTACTGTGGAACATTTCAAGTAGGTGACAGACCCTCCACCAGAACAGTTGTGCAATGCACCTTTAAGGATCTTGGTTTGAGCTCAGTTTAGTCCTGACAGACGTGGTTTGGTCGGGTTCTAGCCCTGGTTTAGTGCTCGTTCAGTCCAGGTTTAGTTTCATCTTTATCCCCAGTTTAGTCCTGATTTTGATGTTGTGTAAATCCAAGCGTGAACACACCCTTAGAGCTCCAAAAAAGTATGGGAAACCCTGCCACAGAAAATTAAGTCAATATGCGAATTGGGGTTTGTGATTTTACGGATTAACGGGAATTACCAAGCGTTCAACTTAATTAAATACCTCCTTGTGTTGTGAAACTGAGACAGAAATCAGTCTCCGATTCCTAACCTCTTAAGTAGTTAGTAAGCCTGAATAATTCTTAATAAAATATTTGTTCATCTTCAATTAAGTCTTTCTTCATGCATTATATGGATAATTAAGGTGTAGTTATTCTAAAGTGGTATCAAAAAGCATTAAAGGCATGCTACACTGAAGGGACTATTAAAATGACTATATTTAATTACATTGGCATGCTCAGCCCAGTAGCTACTGTTGATGGCATGACAATATTTCAATACCAGCAATGCATATATTCCCAAAGAACTCATCACCTCTTTCCTGTAATCCACATGGAAAGATGGAGAATAGAGAGAGTGGGTTTTTGTTTACTCCACTTCCTCATAGTTTTTTTTTTTTTTTTTTGCACTATTCTTCCGAGGATGACATCAGCAGCAGCCCACCCAAGGAGCTTCTCCCTCCTCTACCCTTCATTTTCTGCTTCTTTTCAAACTCTCACTGGCTCTTTTCACCTAGTGTCAGATTTCCGTCATGGTGAAATTATTTATTCAGTCTGATGCACATTGAACACTCGGCCAGTACCAACTGAACAGTTTTAATGACCTGCACCTGCATCTGTTTCAGGATGCTACAGAATAACCAACTGGAGAAACTCCCACAGGACACCCCATGGGACCTGCCCAACCTGCTGTCACTGTGAGTACATGCATATCAATGCACTTGTCTCTTCAGCCTCTGAAAAAAAAACACTTGGCAAACAACACACAACTTACATAGTGTTACTAAGAACTATGTGTACAAAGAAGGGTGGTGCAAAACAACCAAAAGAACAGAAGGGAAGAAGTAACATAATGAGAAGCATATGAGAATTCTGCTAATTAAGTCACTGATCATGTCTGAGAATACTCAATAAATACCAAAGTGTACTATAGTGACAATATGTCAACAACTAAATCAGTATTTACAAATATAGTTAATATCAGTTGCAAAGTCACAAGTATTTGAAGGTACAATAAATGATTATAAAACTTCTATGCACGCCACCCTTTTTATAGCCAAACTAGCAATCACAACCTATGCATGTCAACTTGGTTCTGTGTATGCATCTGGAAGCCATGAGGGGAAACAGCAGACAGTGCAGGCCAAGGAGAGCATCTCCAATGAGCTGTGAAACTACCCCATTTTCCATCAGTTCCCTCTTCCTCCTCCTCCTCCTCACCACCCACACAGCCCCCTGGCTAATGAGTGGTGGCCTAATTGTCTCATCTGTGGGGTCAGGGTATCTGTGTAGTGTGTATAATGTGTCTTTGAGCCACTTCCCTCATCACACATGTACCACCTACTTTGTTTCTGAGTCTCCCTCTAACCATATCTAGAGGCAGACATTGACAGAGCATGGCCTTATGTACGTATCTGGATTAAATAATATCTGTCAGCATTATGCTGATTAGATTCAACCACCTGTTTATACAAATGTGCTTGTGTGGTCTTCTATCTGAGTTACTGCTACTTCTGAGATGGATTCAATTAATGAATGCACAGCACTCAAGACAGTGCTCGAGGATGCACCTTGTCATTAGCGTAATGATAAGTTCAGAGAGAGGGAGAGAGAGGAGAGAGATTACTGGAAGGGCTTTTGAGAATGAAGCTTGTCGGCGCCTCTCTGTGACATAAAACACAGGAGAAGAGAAAGGCAGACAGTTTGACTCAGCAGCTGGATTAAAATGTTTAACCAAGGCTTATTCCAAATAATTACTTTAAAGCAATAAGTCTTTGGGTAGATACTTAGAATATTTGCAAGTGATTACATCAAGGACATTTATATGATACACATGCATACAATTGCATTTTTCAACATTATAAACTGTTATTGAATATTTGAAATGAAAATTATACAATATTCAATATGCAAATGTATACAACCCTTAAGCAAGTGAACTCAGTGTCTTGGTTCAGGCCTCGATAAATTAAGGCTGAGTATCAGTAAGACAAATACATGTGCAAATTACTACAAACTAAAAAAATATTCACAATGTGTATAGTGCATGTTTTTGTTAGATTTTAAGATTCTGCAAAAGAATGAATGAGAAGCTGTCATTGTGTTCCTCCTATATACTACTGTTTGAACTGTGGACTTGAATATGATCAACGGGAAATAGCTAGTTGCTTATTGTCTCCTGTGGAACATTCCTGGTCCTGTCTGGATGTTTAGCGGCCCTGGCAGGTCCACCCAGAGGACTCATTAGAACTGTGCCCTGCTCTGAAGAATTAACCAGAAGGCTGCAGGATCTTCCGTAGCTTTCATCCTTTTTGAGAGTCAGTTCAGGGCTACGGCAACTCCGGGACATTTGGCATTGACAAAGTATGTGTCCGGAAGTACACAAGATGAGGAGGAGTCTGCTGCTGTTGGTATATGTAGGCCTGAGGGCTGCTTTAGCACATGCCTTTTCCACCATCTGTGTATGTATACAGTCGCCTTCTCCACGGTGGAAAATTTCCCTAGGGAGAGTCCAGGGGTCAAAGGTCAAGTTCTGATTTCACTTTGATGATGCGATTTTTTTTGTCAAAGTTGTGTCACAGACTATGTAACAAGGCAATATGTCCAATATCAGTTTTGTTCTGGCTTATTCTGTGACACAGTCATTTACCAACAACAATAAAGTTGGGCTTGAGCAAAACAAAAACATTGCATTTTAATCAATTTACTGGTCTCATGATATTCAGATTATAATATGATAAAAAATATAAAAGGTGCAGTAAAAAGTCAATAGAGCCGTAATTGTATTCATGTTTGTAGTGGGTACAAGTGACTCAAGAGTGAATAAATGAAGACGTAAGAGTGAGACATTTGCCACAGGGAGGAAATGGAGATGAATGAATGAGAGTAAAGGGACAGAGGGGAAAAGCAAAAGGAAGTAGTGCAAGTTTGACAGTGAAGCCCTGGGGGGATCATTCATCACCAGGAATAGTGTGTGTGCCTTTGTGAGTCCCTCATGGCTAGTGGCGAGTAAAATATAAGTAAAAAGAGGACAAGTTTCATATGGCTTAAAAACCTTCCAAATCCCTGTGCACATACAACGTATAGCTGATTTGCTGGAGTGTCCAACTTAAAAGAAAAAAAAGTATTTTTTTGAGAGAGAAAGATGCTTGAGTAAAATTGCTTCCCTCTTTATAATGACCATACTGCTGTGAATAGATTCAAAAGAGGCACATACCCCTACAAAAGTTTAACTTTGCATTTCCTTCTCATCTTACATTTACACACATCATTGCCAGTAACACTACAGTAATTTGGTCATAAGTCATATTGAGAAGGCTCTAATAGATTAAGAAGATGAAAACTCAAGTAAACAAAATAAGTATATTCTAGCAATCACTTTCCTGTACCCCAAGTCACACACAACTGCACCACAAATAGTATACTATTACTAGTATGTTACTAGGCTAGATTTTCCCTTGTCCTGCAGGCGTCTGGATGCTAACCTGCTGTCTGAAGTCCCATCAGGGGCCTTCAGGGGGGTGCGCTCCCTCAGACACCTTTGGCTGGACGATAACTCCCTGACAGACATCCCAGTGACAGCCCTGGACTCTCTGCCCTCGCTGCAGGCCATGACACTGGCGCTGAACCAGATCAGTCACATCCCAGACTACGCCTTCACAAACCTCTCTGCACTTGTTGTTCTGTAAGTGACATGTAGTTTTCCCACTTTTATTTATGACCAATAGTGTTAGACAAAATGTTTAAATAGTAAATGAAAAAAGAATTTCAACACTCAAGATCACACCTAAAGGCGCTGTCACACCTTGACGATTTAGCCAGCGTATGCCGATTTACCAGAATTTCCCAAAAACGCTGGCATAAGCTGAACTATCAATGTAACTTATTAGTAACTTACATAGAACGTTTACAACTTATACCAACTTATGCTTAGCGTGTTCCCAGGGTCCACAACTCATGTCCAGCGACAGTATAAGTCATGTCCAGCGACAGTATAACTCATGTCCAGCGACAGTATAACTCATGTCCTGCGCATGTGTCATCATCAATAAAAAGGCGCCACTTGATGATTCATAACTGCACTTGACATCTCAGTTGCCAATACTCCATTATACTGTAATTCTAAGTTAGAAACACGTTCAGTAAGTTCTGTGTTTGTCGGAACATGTCAAATACATCTGCATAAGTTAATATGTGTTGGAGGTAAGTTTGATATAAATTACACATAGGTTCAAAGCAAGTTACTCATAAGTTATTGGTACGCTAGACATTATATCAGCGGATTTGGACTTTTGAGTAACTTCATGTGTAAATTCATGTGTGTGAACGTGTAACAACGATTGCATAACTTCTATAGAACTTCTGACCCTGTGTGCAGGACGTATAAGCACATGCTGACATACGTCGAGAAATTTTCAGCATGCTCAAAATTTTTAGACGACCTTGCCGTATATCGACGTATGCCAGCGTGCTTCAGTAGGCTCATAACTTATACAAAACTTAGCTGTAACTTATCTGACATATGCCAACGTATTTGCCAAATTTTTCATGTTGGGCATACACAGGCTAAATTGACTTCAAGACCTGACTTTCATTGAGTCACAAAACATTTCAGCCTCAAAGCCATAATCAAAACATTCTGTTGTGGTTTACATTTTACACATTGTCCCAATCTTTTTCAAAATTTGTTTTGTAATTGCAATTAAACCATTTCTGAGCTTATTGTTTGAACAGGAAGTGGAAGTTGTCGCATGGATAGATTAAGTGGCAAAATCCAATTTTGATGAAAAATATTTGTGGTAATTTGCAGGCATCTACATAACAATCAGATCCAGAGCATGGGAGCAAGATGTTTTGAAGGACTGCAGAGTCTCGAGACACTGTGAGTGCAAACACAAAGACACTATAACCTTTTATTAGGGGCCACTGTTATGTGAAATCACACACACACACACACACACACACACACGCACACACACACGCACACACACACACACACACA
>KN497017.1:0-11829 GCA_000787155.1 Scartelaos histophorus | reverse complement strand
ACTTAGATGTATAGAGATTGTGCAAAAATGTCCCTTTGTTGCACTTCAGTGTAGGGATCAGTGCCAAATACAATAATGAAAATACTGTGGCACTCAGAAAGTACAAAATAACTAAAATCGTCATTTTTTTGCTCATTAGCAGTTTAAATGGGTCTAAAATTAAATAATAATAATAATAGTAATACAAAGTATACCTATCCCTTTTCTAATTTTGGCATTTTATTTGTTAGAAATCTGACTGAATTTTCAGTTTGGACTAGTGGCCAATGAGTCAGATGTAGGATTATTACGTGACAAGTACAGCCACTGTGTTGGGACGTGGGACAATGGACTCACAAAATACAACTCCAGGCATGTATCCGATAGTGGAACATTACCGTATTTTTCGGACTATAAGGCGCATCTAAAATCATGACATTTTCTCAAAAATCACCAGTGGCCTTATAATCCAGTGGCCTTATGTGTGACCTTTGGTTGTGTTTAACCTCCAACTGATTTTATGTTGTAACATTACGGCTAATAAGGTATTAGTGGGCGAGTCAGGAGGAGTAATATGTTGGCGACATATAGGGCGACTGTGCAACATACCGCTAGTTCTGCCGTGTGGTGTTCAAGGACCCAAAATGCACCTGTTAAGAGACATGCACCATGCAGATTTCAGGTTTTGTATTTTTGTGTTAAAACTGAACAATGTTGAGAGGGATCCGGGCATGTTTGATGCCCAAATCACCAACTGTTAAACTTGTATTTTGGTGTTAGCTACAACTGAGAGTTATTGTAAATGACCTGAATAAAGTTCCATTTATCCGACACGCGTTTTGTTTCGCTTATTGCGCCTTATAATCCGATGCTCCTTATGTGTGGACAATGACACAACTGACATATTATTTGATACTGTGCCTTATAATCCGGTGCACTTTATAGCCCCAAAAATACGGTATGTTCTTTGAAGGTCCTATATTACGCTTAATTGAGTTTTAATGTTATCATGCTGTTACCTCATAAAACATACTGGAGTTGTGTTTTCTTTCATTCACACACGTTTAAACAATATTTTATTATTAGTCCGTTTACATCCCCAAAGCTCCAAATACTGTTGCATCTTGTAATGTTGTGAAGCTCCAGTTTTCGAGTTAACAGCTCCTATTTACCTTTTGTTCAGTATTGATTGTGATTTCCGGGGCTGAAATGATCTAAATGATTCTAGTGAAGGTGTATGGAATTTAAAACACAGTGGAGTATTTCCTGTATTACCACATGACATCACAAGGTTGAATGAAGTGTTTAAGTTAAAATGTATGAATGAAATAAAACACAATTGCAGGTTTGTTTGTGATGACATAACATGATAATATAGCTCAGAAAATAATATAATCTAATATAATCTGGGCCCTTTAAAAGACTTGATGACCAAGCCTCAGCATCTTCCTCTTATAGAATCTATTACCGTGTCCTTTCAACACATCTTTCCATCCTATTTTTTCCCCATTTGCCAGTTCACCTGTATCCATTTCACCTCACGGCTTCCGAGAAACACATAACCCCAACTTGCGCGTGTAAAAATAACCCAAAAGTCAATTCCAGTTTGCATGCGGGGTTTCTATAAGCCGGCGCTCTCACTCCTCTGTTCTATCTTCGGCGATAAGCTTTGTTTTGCTAGCGCTCCGAGATCCCTAATACATGCAAATAAAACTAGCTGCTTGAGTTCACCGGGGGGGAGAAGGAAAACAATTTTATATACACGCACAAAGCACACATGAAAGGATCTCCCAGCCAGTCGGCGGGCCAGCCAGGCGGCAAAGTGAAATCTTATAGAGAGGGGAGAGAATAGCAATCAAACCGTGCTTTTTTTTTGGGTTCTAAATTTGGCCGTGGGTCTCTTGGCACAGGTAGGCCTTGGCGTTTCCCCCCGCGGTGCCCGGATGAGTAGTGCTGCGTTATGCTAGCTCCTCTGGCCCCTAACGACTGCTTGCTTCCATGGGAGAGTGGGGTAATGTTACACACTCCATTATTTTTATAGGCCCCGGGCATCTCAATCCACATCCATTCAGAATATATTGACTTTCGCTTTGCCGCATGATTGAGGCTTGTTTGCCTTCCCGGCGAGCTAGACGGGCCGGACAGGAGGACTGGAGAGGAGAAGGATAATATAAAGGGATTTCCTACTTCTCGGCTTCCGGGGTTGTTTTGGGGGATGTCAAACTTTGCCTGTCATAGCAGAGGAGAGAAGAAGACTGCTGTTATAAGAGACTTTTTAGGTATATATTGTACATTAGTTGGTAAGAATATTTAATTACAAGTTCATTCGTAGTCTGTTCTTTGCTATTCACATGTTGTCCCTTGTCCCACTCTCCTTTTTGGGGAGTGTAACTGTTTCAGATGCTGCTGTTCCAGTTTGGACCGCGGTGCCCCCTAGTGTCCAGGACCTGGACCCCTCCCTCCTTCATGTCCTGGATTAATCTGTCCTCGTCCTGTTAGATCAGTAGTTTCCTTCTGCCAGTAGCTTTGGTCTACAGATTTACAACCTTATTGGCAGTGGATTCGTCCTGGTCATCTATGCCTGTCCGTCCATGGGAGTGGATCTCTCCTTCACTGTGGTTCTCCTCGAGGTTTCTCGGTTTTTTCCCACTGTTTTTTTTTTTTTTTAGTTTTTCCTTGCCGAAGAAGGAGGGTCTAAGGACAGGAGATGCTGGGACAATTATCCATTTGCCTTCTTGTTGTTGGACTGTATTTTTGAATTATTAATTAATTACAAATTATTATTATTATTTATTTTTATTTTTTGTTCTTGTTCTGCTCATTCTCTGACATTTTTGTTTGCTAATTTAACAATTTTGTGAAGCCCGCCGAGATAACTGTTGTTATGATTTTGGGCTATACAAAAATAAATTGAATTGAATTGGATCACATTGGTATTTTAAACTGTAATTTAAAGGAACCGTACCTGATTTAAAAATAGTCTTAAAACACTAACAACAGAAATAGTTCATTCAAATGGTTTACAGTGGTCCAAAGTTATTCCTCACTTACCTTATGAAGTCACAATTGTTCCCTGTGATTATTCCCTGTTATAAGTTATGCAGCGACGTTCCCGCTTCCTGATTATCGGACGGTATTATGCTTCATTAGATTGGATCAATTAGATGTATTCAGCATGAAGGAGACATATTTTTATAGGTTCACTTGTGGGAGGTTTGATGCCTGCTTGTCTCCATGTAATAATAACATTTTACAGGTTTTTCAAAACATCTCATAGCACTAAATTATAGTAATTAATTCACTCCACACTTGGTCAGCGATTAGCCATAGCTGTGTATTGACTGACTAACAAAAATAAGGCTTCCAATATACACCATGTGATCGCTAACATCCAGATGGATCAAGTGTCTTGCCTATTGACACAGTGTCAAAAATTGGTGCGGGTAGGAATTGATCCAGGAATTGATACGGGGCGGCGGGTGAGTGATGTAACAACATGACTCAATGAGCCACTCTGGAGTATAAATATGAGGCTACTATTATGTATTATGTGTCAATAAGTTCAAAGAAGTCATTTTATTTCCATAGAACAAGGAATTTTCAAAGCTGTCGGAACCTTGAGATTTTACACCAACGCCAATACACATTCTAGCCCTGTAAAATGACAGTTATTTCTCAGCTGTATTTATTACTATTCCACGCTGCGATTTGTTTCCCACTGTTTATCATATTTACCATCAGAGCAGATAAGATTGCATTGCAGCGGGATAACACCCCCATTCATTCTCCCTGTTACCATAAGCCATAAAAGACGCACTAAAATCTGGCTTTACGGTCCCCTGGCCATAGACTCGCGCGCACTGTTTGAGCGTGCACGAGCGCTACAGTCGCCCATAGGTGCTCCATTCCAACAAACGACCTGCCACAGTCGTTTTTTCATTCTCCGAGGCTTTTCTTTCCCCCCAATTCCTAAAGCAATCGTGCGCGTGTGCAACCGTGCTCCCATTTCGGAACCTCCATCTCGCAGTTGCTGGCTTCTCCGTCATTTTTCGGAGTCCTCGGGGGTTGGGGGACCATCCGAATCTAGGACGTATGAATTATTAAAAAGCAGTTTTATCATCAGCATATGTTGCGCTTGTGGTCGCTTTGAGTCAAGATGTTGCAGTTCCGCCCACTCTAGCTGCCGGTGCACTCTCCTGTCTCCCTGTGCGTTCATTCATATATTTTTTCTCTCTGGGCGTTCAGTTATTCAGACGGAAGAATTGCATCACTTAACTCCCCAGCCCCAGCTCTTTGTACTCTGTGTGTGTTTACAGTGACACTGCTCCCCGGAGACCTATCCGGAGCTATTAAGTGTTTAGTCTCCTTGAATTGCACCACCCCCATGTTATAATATACATATATTCCTATGCAGCTTATATTTATGCCCTTTGCTAAGCAGTTATGAATACATTTAAATGATTACCACAGGTCAGCATAGGAGTAAATCATGCCTAAATGAGGCAATGCTAAATGTTAAAGGAACTGTATGTGGCCTGTGCGTACAGTTTTAGTCCTACAATCACAGTGGAGCGTGGGTTGCCAATAACTAAACGGGCATATGGAGGGTGCATAGCTTATATGTTTCTCTCATTCTGAATATATGAAAAGACCATGCCTCACATGAAAGCTCAAAACCTTAAGACTTTTATAGCATTCTTTTTTTATTGCATATTCTTATTCACCCACTGTTTTTTAACTGTGCATTGCAATACACAATGGGAGAAGCTATAATTGATTTTCATAAGTTTACCTCATATTTGGAGAAACATGTCAAGTTTATGAAATTTAAAATCAACATCTTACATACTGTTCCTTTTAAGGCATAGATCTACGTGGTTGGTTTACAAGTAGGTTTTCCCATAACTGTGGTCTATTCTTTTAAAAAAATAACGGATGTTGTGCATTATTTAATGTTTTGTCTTTCAATTACATGCATTTAAATTAAAAGATGGCGGCACAGTGGCTGAGTGGCAACACTCATGCCTCACAGCAAGAAGTTCTGTGTGGAGTTTGCATGTTTCCTCCCCGTGTCTGGATGGGTTTCCTCCGGGTACTCCGGTTTCCCCCATCACCCAAAAACATGCAACACCCTATGAACAGTGTACAACAAGGGACCGGTGGGGAGTCCCTCCCTCCTGTGGGCTCACCACCTGCAGAGGGGTTCATAGGGTCTGGGTCTGGTGCACAGAGTAATGGGCAGCGTGCTGCCCCCGCGACCCAGCCGGAATAAGCGGGAGAAAATTGATGGATGGATGGATAAATTAAAAGAATGATCAGGGATTGCATTGTCTATCCATATCACAAGTATGTCTGCAAAATCTCTGCAAACTCAATGAGCAAAGCACTAAACTGGACAGTAATGTTTGAGGTCCTTCCGTATAAAAATAGAGACACCATTCTGGACTTGCAGAAAATCTTGGCAAAAATGATATAAAACAACTTTTGGTCTGCTTTTGAACAAGAGACAACTTCATAACACAGACATTGTTCAAAAAAGTTGATTCTGCATATTAAACCCCTTTGGCTGTTTTCCCGTTCGATTCTCCGCATGCATTACTCCACGGCGGCGCTTCCTTTATTAGCATCTCCTCCTCGGCGCCTGTTATTTTCAGGTAGATCAGAAAAGTGAAAAATGTCTGTTACTTTGAGCCTCCGAATCAGCCGCTCGGGAAATGGAAAAACAGATGAGAGAGAAAGAGCGAGAGAGAGGAAAAAGAAAGAAGGATGAGAGCGCGAGCCGGCCCGTAACGATAAACCGGGCACGGAGCCAGGCGTTTAAAGTGCGCCTTCATAGGGAAATAGCTTCATCAGATAAACAGGTGTGCCAGTGTGGAATGCCAATAAGGCTGCCACGCTCGCGAAGGGATTTATAGAGGAGCCAGCGCAGTCTGACCTTCAGGAGCAGGCCCACACTCTGTTAAGCCTGCCCTACTTAGGTTCATTTGCCTGTAATTGCCTTAATGGCCCCCAGACATGAGCAAGTGGAAAAGTTTGCCCTGGAAGAGGATTGTGGATGCAGACGGCGTTCGCGGTCTGAGGAGACATTCGGTTTCATTACAAGGGGCGGAATGGCTGCGATTCCCTGCTATATTAGAAAGGTGTACGATGTAACCTAAACGACCCGCTCGTCTCCATGGTGATGTTAATGCTCCGGTGTGACATTATGCTTAAAGGTGCACCTCACAACTGTGCAGGCGGGGGGTCCGATCCTCGATTCTACTTGTTTCCATAGAGATGTTATTGCTTGGTCTGGGATTGCTCTTCTTAAGTGGGGTCACCTCTCTACAGACCTGTGACCTCCAGGAGAGATAAGTTTAATGCTACACTGTGCAACATTTCGTAATTAATATCATTGAGACATGCAGGTGGCAGACTACTCACTGCTCATTAAAAAAGATGGAGAGGATGGTGAGGCTGGTTATTAAGTTGCTGCAGAGATGAAGCAGAGGAGGATATAACTTGTAGGTCAAACAGCACGATAATGGAGGGGAGAGAGACTGATTTAGATGAATGAGATGTTTGTGTGCGTCTATTGTCTGTTGTGTGTTGTTCCTTTATTAGTTTGGTGTGCTTTTATACTTCAGAAACACTTTTAGGCGGCACGGTGGCTGAGTGGCAACACTCATACCTCACAGCAAGAAGGTTACGGGTTCGATCCCCGTGTCTGGATGGGTTTCCTCTGGGTACTCCGGTTTTCCCCATCAACCAAAAACATGCAACACCCTATGAACAGTTTACAATCAGGGACCATAAGGGAGTCCCTCCCCTGCAGAGGGGGACCATAAGGGAGTCCCTCCCACCTGCAGAGGGGTTCATAGGGTCTGGGTCTGGTACACAGAGTAATGGACAGCTGGATTAAGCGGGAGAAAATGGATGGATGGATGGACCACATGACCAGGGTCACCACTTCAACGGTAACTTTTGATTCCATGTCAGACCAGTCTGCCAACATCTCCAAAGCAGAAAATGCTGTGTTCTACCTTGTGATGTAATGAAACAGTAGCTCTCAAGTTATTAGCTGCCTTTCACCTTTAGTTCAGTAGAGACTGAAATTATAGGGCTGAAATTATTCAAATGATTCTAGTGAAGGCGTGTGGAGTTTAAAAACACAGTGGGGCACTTCCTGCATTAGCACATAACATCACAAGGTAGAAAAGGATGTTTTCTGTTTTCCTTTTCTGTTTGAGAGTTTAAATATGCAGGGTTTATGTGGTATGTTTGTGATGTGGAAACAACATTATTACAGATTAAAAAAATACCGTTATCTGGCACCTGTAATGTTTTTGTGACATTCACTCGATAAAGGCAAACTTCCTCTGTGGTTAAAGCATCCGCGTAACAGAAAGACAGCAGCATTTCCAGCTAATCTAAGAGAAATATTTTTGTTTTACTAAAATATGAAAAGCTTGAGGAATTTCAGCTACTACAATGCGCTGTCATACCTTCAGCCATTTGTTTAGAAAAAAGTATTTATGCCTAAAAAATGAAAACTTGCCGTATTATATTCCTTTCCCATTTCACAGTGTTTAACTTGAGTGACATTAGCGTTTATGTAGCAGCGAAAACACCGGCCTCTTTAACACTCACTGTACCAAAATGCCTGAGCCTGACACGAGCCACTGCTGAGAAAACAAGGCAACGGGGAAGTCGGGCTGTTGTTTGTTTGGAACAAAGCAGCTCAGATTTGATTTCTCCTTCGGGCAGCGCTGTTTCCTCCGCGCATTTGGAGTGTTTCTTTTCTTTTTTTTTTTCTCGAGTGGCTCAGCTGCAGCCTGGATGTGTGGTTTGTGTGTTTGTTGATGATGCTGTCACCGCTGCTGGCTCTCTCATGCATCCCAAGCGAAAGGAAAAACTCAGGCGATTTCTTAAAGCCGAGACGAGACTGCGACGAGATAGGGGCGCGTCTGAGGTATATTTGGCGTCTATACGGGGAGACGCGGAGAATTCTATGCTAATACTATTAAAGATTCAACTCTGTCAGTGTTATTCAAAGTTATGCCGGGTTGTGTGTTCGGTACCGTACCCCTTTGAGAATGCCCAATCTTTTCTGATCTCGGAAGCTAAGCAGAGTCGGGCCTGGGTACTTCTGAGATGGGAGACCGCTGGGAATAGCAGGTGCAGCAGTGGGATGCAGTGGCTCTAGTGTAGTGTCGTAATACTAAAATTTCAAACTTGACGCTAAAGAAAAGACGGCTCAATCCAGATTCCAATACCACGAAGATAAAAACACTCCTTATTAAGACAATAGAATGTGATTTTAATAACAGTACTTTCGTTTTCTATTACCATTTGGTCTAATACCTATGTAACCCCACAGTCATCCAGATAATGATACTTTTTATCTGCTTTAAGGATCTAGTTTCAATGCTAGTTTCTGATCTTCAGTGGTTTTGACAACCCTTTTTCTGCATATTGTTCTGTTTTACTCAAGACCCTTCACCATATTGGATAGTGTTACTGAGGTTCATGAGTGGTGGGTCCAGTGGCACAGATTGGCAGCCCCGGTGTGTCAGTCTACCCCAAGGCAGCCATCTTTGGTCTTTATTAATCTAGTCATTGAGTCTCAGTCATTGTTTAGTTTATCCTTGTGGAAAATAAAATATTTTCTTCTTGTTGAGTACAGTGCTGAGTTCTCTCTGTCCAAGCATAATGAAGGGAAACATGGACATGCAGCAAAAGAACGTCAGAGATTCAGTGAAATTAAGTTATAACACTAAGAGCATGTAGAATTCAGTATATCCTACAGAAGTCAAGTGATCATTTGATTATGTGAGGAGTAGTTTTTCAGTCCAGAAAAACATATTTATGTACAAGTGTTTGTGACATCTGATGGTTCTTTAAGCATATTTTTAACTTTAGCTTTAATCTAGTTCGTGATGCACCGATGTGACGCTGTTATGGTAAATAGTCACATTTTTTATATAGTACCTTTCCACCTTCAAGAGCCTTACATCAAGGAACCATTCATCCATTCACACAAAAAAGTAGGCAGACGCTTGGGGCAAGAAGGGTTAAGCGTATTTCCCAAGGACACAACTACATCTTTTATCCGTGGGAGCTGGGATATCACCACCAACCACTGGATCACTGAATCTAACAGCTTAACCAGTGATGTTTAGGTCACGAGCAGGATTTGAACCACCAATCTTCAGATGACAAGGACAAGAACCCCACCAAATGATGTAATACTGAAATTTTTGCTGGATTGGCTGTCGAGTTCCAAATATTGGTTCATTCAATATCCTGATTGGGCAAATGAACTGAACAAATTGCAATAAATCCATTTACTGGTCATAGTTGGTATAGAAATTTCCATTATTATGAAACTTTTATTTTGCATGTCTTTTGTCTTATGATATTTCAAGTAACTGTACTAGCAATGGCTGATACTTAAAGATGTGGTATTATACAAAATTGACCTTTTGCTGTTTTCTACCCGTTATAGTGTTGTTCCCGCATCAAAAACAAGTGGTTTTATATGTCATCCATGCCTGTTTGAGTAATATAACCATCTCTCCTGGGCTTATCCAAACCCTCCATATGGTTAGCTGTAAGAGAGCTCAGCCCATAACCCTTGCTCCCACATGACATTTAACGATAAATATGATACAAAACAATACACTACAGCTTTACAAACCTGACGCAATGTGCAGTAGGTTCATTAGTGTAACAAGCGGCAACTGAAATGTGATAGCGTTTAATGTGTTAATCATTTTCAAAACAAAGAAAAGGTAAATATCTTATGCGTTAACAATAAAAACCCCTTAGAAATGTAACACCCCCTCTTTAAAGTCATTATATTGAAATCGGAACTGAATAAAACTGCATTGGTGCGTCTCTATTTCCAATTCACATCACAAACCACTTCGTTCATCTCATCTCAAGTTACCCGTCACATCTGCCCTCACGTATTCCTCCGCCACTGCGTATCCCTCCGCCCTCGCCGCTCCCCCTGCCGGTCTCTCGGGTGTGGTTGGTGCTGGCTCGCTCTCGCCGAACAAGAGTGTAACTAGGCACATCCTGTCCAACAGTCATGGCTGCTCCCCCCCCGCGGCCCTTGTCTTCCCTTCATGCTCCGTTTGGCTGCCGGTCTCCAGAGTAAAGCCGCCACGGACCAGTCTGGATTACATTACTGTTACACACATCATCTTATGCAGCGCCCGGGTCTCCAGGTGGAACTATCTGTGGATCATCTCTGCTTATGTAACCGGTGTATACAACAAGCACGAGTCAATATTTGATGTGGTGCACTCTGGGCAATTGTAAATAGACCTGATTAGTTTAGTGTGCTGCTCTCTACAAACACTACAAAGCACATTGGTAAGCTACTTCTATTTTGTGTGTGAATCTCATCAAGGTGACACAAAATTAGGTATTCAGTTTGGTCAATATTCAAAAGCCACGTTAAAGGTGAATTTTGTGACTTTTCTGGTGAAGTGTCCGTCACCTGCTTCTTTATATCCAGATGGAGACGTCATTGCTCTGCCTGGAATGTCCCACAGCAGCTACCGTACATTTATTCAATTTTAGATACAGGTTTTATTGCACAAAAATACCTAGAAAAACTGGAATTCTGACTATGAGCGACGTTGCCAGATCTGCTCTATAAATGGGTCTGGTTTGGTCTCCATGACGATAGAAAGATCACATATCATCACCTTCCTAAAATAATCGCCTAAGTCACTTTTTGCCTAGTTTACTTTGCCATAATTTATGCTATAATTTCAATTTTGGGCGGAGTTTTTTGTGTTTCCTGAAAACCCTTAAAAAATGACTTATTATCCGATTATCTTAGGAAGGTGTCGATATGCAAAACTGACTTTGTGACTGACTAACCATGTTATACCTGGAGTTGTATTTTGCTTCATTCACGCTTGTTTCATTAATTGCTCTTCTCGCTCTGAGCTTCAAAAATCGTTTAAAATTTCCCCAGATAGTTACATCACAGGAAATCAATTGCCTGACTTGTTCTGCTGTTAAATCGTGTCCATTGCCATTATGTGGTTATATTAGCATGCTGCTCACTTCACTTAAATGCCTAGTTTTATTGATTCCACCATATTTCAAAGTATGCTAATATTTGTATTCTAATTTTTTTTTTTTAAACTAGCGAGAGCTGCAACCCACGACTGGAAGAACATAAATATCGACCTGAAAAAGCCTGTATTGGGCTTTTCTCCCTGTGTGACTGCTCCAAATGAGTAAGTGAAGCTGTTATATCACTGCAGAACAAAGCACAGCCCGATGACTAAACATGGACTACCCTGTGTGTCCGAGGCTGTTTGAGGCATGTACTCATCCATGTCTTCAGTGTAATAGCATTTATAGCTACAGTGACTCAACAAACCTTTTTTTTTCCTTTATCTGAGCCAAAATGTGTGTTCCAGCTAAAATTGAAGCTAAAAAAGGATTTCATATCGCGCCCTTACCTCATTTGATTTATCTATTCCTGTTAATCATAGATACTTTTGCAACTTAACCAATCACCAAAGGAGAAATATCACAATAAATGAAAATACAGAAACTACTTCATGTCACTAACACCATGATAACAAAGCAGGATATTCCCAGTAAACCATTTTTGAACCATTTTTAACCTACTGCTCAAATCGTATCGTGTAACAATTAAAATAACAAAAACCTCTCAAAAAGAAAATGTACACACAATAAATACTATGCCAAAAAATATATTGCAGTAATTATTGGCCTACCTTTCATAATTCAGGGCCTAGTTATGAAATTATGGATAGGCCCAAGACAATGGTTAAGAAGAGACAGATGGATAAAAAAAATAAAATAAAATAAAAT
>JACN01042938.1:0-10122 GCA_000787155.1 Scartelaos histophorus | reverse complement strand
AAAAGCCCCGTGGTGGTGTCATGACAGCAGCGTGTCCGGGAGCACATTGTAATTGTTTCGTTTTTACAAAAAGGTAAATGAAATCGGCAGGGAGCGTAGCAAAGGTGATAGATTCAAAAAGATGATATTTTCAAAGGCTCCGGTTATTTTCTGGTATAATTTTAGACTCGCTGTTTCCAGGGCTCTTTCTAGCTCTGTGGAGGGCCTATGTGACATACATATTTGCAAAATATTCAGTGTACTTGAGTTATTGTACTTCTCTGGGTAGACACCACATTCATATTAAATGTAACAGTACTCTGAGTTAGGGTTCGGGTTAAAAAAAAAAAAGATGTTATGTTGACCATATGAAATGATTTTATGTTCCGACTCTTACAACTATTCTTAGGTAAAGTTTCTCCCTTTTTTATTCCCCAATACTTTGAATTTTGACTAATTTGTTAGTAGAATAATAGTATTACTTGAGCCAAAATCACAAGATAAAACGTGAATACAAAGGGGATTTAATTATTTAGGTCACTCTGTGCAAATTATATTGACAATTTATGTTTTATTTAATTTTCATTCACGTTTGTTTCATTAATCCATTGATCCTAAGTTGTCATCTCTGATCGATAAAAAATGCTCTGTTCTGATTTGGTCAGTTTAGTTGTGTCATAGATAAAACTCTGGATTTCTCCTGTGCAGTTTTTAAGTCAACAAATTATCACTGGTTCCATTTTGTGCTCAATTTGTTTATTTAATTTATTTGTTGACAGCAGAGGGTGCACCAGACCTTAAATGCCTTACTGAAAACAGAGGTGTATAAAATATATTGTTCACGCATTATTTTAAGTTAGAAAATATGAAATACATAATGTTTGTTTACGGTCAGGTACAAATAAATTCAGATTTGTGCGTTTGCTTTTCTTATTTGCTTTTCTTGACTGTGGGTCTGTTGTTTTTTGCAGATTGCTGAATCGTCCAACTCCTTCCTCAACCGGATGCTGAACAGAGACACCATCACGAGAATAACGTATAAAAGTAAGAGCATTTTAGTTTCCACAGTTCTGTTGTTCCACAGTGTTGTTCCAGTTAGTTTCCAATCAGCTCTACATTATTTTATAACAGTGGTTTTAAAGCTCAAAAATACCTAGAAAAACAAATATTTTGACCTGTAACTGTAACCCGGTTTGGTCTCCATGAAGATAGCAAGGTTTAATAGCAAACTGTGAAACATTCCAGACAAAGTAAGAACATCTCCAGACCCTCCACCTGAAGTTACACAGTTGTCTTTAAAAAAAGTTGTCTTTAAAAAAATATATAAATCCTTTCTTAGTTACTTTATTATTCCTGTCATCCACTTTATTCACCACAGTTTATAAGCTTTTCATAACTTTCAAAGACCAGAGCGGAGTTTTGCCGTCACGCTTCTGCCAGCACGCATGCTAACAGTGCATTAACCTCATTTCATGGTTTGTCGCCGATAAAAATGCGGTATAATTAAAAGGAGGCCGACAAGGACAAAACAAATGTTACTTTGTTAGCTACATGAAAAATGTGTACAGTCCCCCCGAAATAATGCAGTACCACAATTTAGTAACAACGATTTTAAGCTGCATTATGTAACTTTTTGGTTGGAAGTCCACCACCTGCTTTTTTCTATGGAGATGCCTAGAATGTCCCACAGTGTGACATTAAACAGCTCTACTTTACATTTATTCAACATTTACAGGTGGTTTTATAGCTGAAAAATGCCTAGAAAAACAGGCATTCTGACTGTGAGCGGTCGTGCCTCTCCACAGATCTGGCCTGTAACTTCATCTGTTTTTGTCTCCATGAAGATAGAAAGGTTTGGAACCATACTGTGAAACACTCCAGACAAAGCAGTAACATCTCCATGGAGAAAAGTCCCTTGACTAAAATAATTTCATATCAAAATTTTGGAACAACAATATTACTTTAGTTTGTTCTAGAATAATCAGAGACCAAATCATCAGATGCATTAGAGAAAGGTGATCATCAAAATATCTGTGGACATGGGTCAGTTGAAGGAGCATTTTCTGGTGGAGAGTCCATCAAATTCATGGAGACCAAATCAGATGAAGTTACAGGTAAGATCTCTGGAGAGGCGATCCCGTTCACAGTCAGAATACTTGTTTTTCTAGGTATTTTTCAGATATAAAACCACCTGTAATTAAATAAATGTAAGGTAGAGCGGTTTAATGTCATACTGTGGTACATTTTAGGCACAGCAATGACATATCTACTGAAATAAATAGGAGATGGACCCATAAGCAATAACTTACATAAGTGTTTTTTTTTTTTTTAAATAGTAATCTACAGGATTTGCAAGACAAAATACAAAGAATTTCAATCTTTAACATTTTCTCATTTCTTTCTTTGCCATTCATTTACCATTAGTTTGCTTTTTTAAATCATTTGCTGTCTCGTACTGCACTGGTGCGAACAGTCATACAGAAATCAGATTAGTCACATCAGATGTACACCAAAAATCTGATTGTTATCTGATTTCTGGACCATTAAGATGACTGAAATGACATGTAAACTTCATCTTATGTGAGTTATCAGGGGAACCACGATTGGAAAGACACTAGATGCTTCTGCTGTCCACATGTAAATTTAATAATCTTGCAACTCATTTTTTATGTTTTCAAATTTTGAGTATTAACCAAGGCTGTAACTGACTAAAGAAATGTCCCGCTGATGGATTGGTCGACTAAAAAAGGAACCATGGCAAAATCTCCATACTGCACTCACAAGACTACACCTGCAGGGGGAGCTCATGCAAAATGTACTATTTATGCAGAAAACTGTATTAGGAAACAATGTATTTATATAAAGACGGGTTTAACTTATGAATCATGACTTTAATGTGCCTATTTGTTACAGTTGAGTCTAATCTGTTCTAGAGTTATTGTAACATTTTTGGAAATGTTATTTAAGTAACACTGGGTCAAGGTTCCTTTTTGACCCTGAAATCAAGAGTTATATTTACATTTTGAGAGTAGATGGATAACACTGTGTGGGGTTATCTTGATTTAGCAAAGCAACACAGAGGTGTTTTATTTTTACACTAAATTATGAGCAAAACTGGTTCAAACTGGTCTTTTCTCACAGCAGTGTGAAGTGGTGGGTGGGAGGTGCCAAATTAACACTACAGAGAATTGAATTAACACTAGTAGAAGTTGAATTAACTTTAACCATACCAATTCTTTTTTATGTTAAAACAGCTCTGTAATATTTTACCGTGAAACTTTAACCCTCCAGTTTTTGCCGTGTACTGATGTGCAGAGCTCTGAGCCCATAAGACCATTTACCATTTAAATGACTAAAGGCCTACAGCTCTACTATTTGCCAAAGATGCAACAATAACTAAAATATTGTGATATCGTATATCGCATCAGAAGTCTCATAATAATATTTTGGGCCATCACAATATATTGAATCACAAATGTATTTGCTTTAATCTATTGTTTGTGGAGCAGCAATAGCTAAAAACACAGAGGGAAAAACATAATAATAAAGTTAATATTATTTAATGCTAATGGGATCTTTTATTTTAATACATGCATATAATAGGTCCTGGGTTTGTTTAGTCATTAATAGAATTTATCAGGCCCAACATTTGAGACATTTTAAATATTTCAGCAGAACCTACAATGTAATAGTCTTCAGACCATGACAGAACCTAAAGCTTGTCCAGGCGTTTTAATCGGAAAAAGTAGCATTTTCACAGTTTGGTTACAATAAATATAGTACTGTGAAATGCGTATCATGAAAATATCATATTGAGAGATTGAGATATATTCTTATTATTTACACCAGAAAACAGATAATGATCAGATCTTTGGTGAATGAGCAAGTTAAAAAAAAAAAAACAAGACATTGACTATTTCACTTCTACCAAGCAACATCCCTCGTTATATCTTCTGGTCGACTCCCAATGCCAAGCTTACATTTTTATTTTTGGTGGAGAGCCCGAGGAGGTGAGGAGAGGAGTATCCGCGGAGGTGAGCTACAGACAGCTGCACGCCGTTTGAAAAAAGCCCACTGTAATTGTGTTAATGGTGAAGCGGCTCACACCAGAGTAAAAACACTGCCCCCTGGTGGTTGCGCTCAGGCGGAGGTGCTGTCGGAGGCTTCAGATGTGTGCTTGGTAAACCCCCCCGAGGCTCCCAGGCCCCAGGCTACACCGGCTCTACGCTTCCCCCTCTCCCACCTCCCCTCTGCCATCCATACATCCAGTCCACGCAAGCACAGGCTCAGGCAAAGGGAATAATTCATCAAAGAGCAGCTCTCGGCACAGGGAGATGGAGCCGGCGTATTCCTCACATAAAGGCGATTGTCCATATAATCTCTGCTCATTATGGTTCATATGTGAGGAGGGGGTTCTGGATGTATATATGCAAGCTTTTTAGGAAATATTAGTCATAATGTAGTGCTAGGTCAACTCTTAGAAGTGGCTTTAGAGTGATGCTGTTTTATTAATGTTTGAATATTTGAATCATGCTAAAATGCAATACATCGCATTTTTGGTAGTCCAACGTGTCCAATTTTAAAGGGATAGTTTGGGTTTTTTGACATGAAGGTGTATGGCTTCCCCATCAGCAGTGTGCTGACGAAAGTAGTCCGGCAAGTTGGCTTTTATGAGGCAATTATGAGGTCTGAGTTTTTTGTTCACAACGGTTTTGTGATGCAAATGTATAACTCTTTTGAACACACATTCTTTTGAGAAGAAAAAACGCTTTATTTTCGTGACCCCAGCCAACTTGCTGGACTACTTTTCTCAGCACCAAAACCGGGGCAGAACTCTGCATCAGTGAATTGCACTACATATTTGAACTTGACATATTTTCAAAACACATGTTTTTAAAGTTTCTAACAATCTCATAAAATGTTTATTTACTTTTATTCACACAAGTTTGAGTCATCATTTAGGTCACTTTTATACAACGCTCACACAAACACACCCACACACCCACACACATTCATATACCAGTGTACACAGACACTGGGGGTGAGGTGGGTTAACTGTCTTGCCCAAGGAAACAACAAGCGCGTTCATCTGTGGAAGATAGAACTACACCTCTAACCTGTCGGTCAGTGGATCTGACCGCTCAACCAATGATGTTTAGGTCAAGAGATTTGAACCTCCAACCTTCATATCAGTTGGCAAACTCTACCAACTGAGCTCAAAATCTCATTCTTCTCCTCTTGTCCTGTTTTTGGTATCGGATTGAGTTTTGTCTCAATCATGTGTCATGGGGTAACGAGAACTGATTAATACCTCATGACCAGTTCCCGATCAGCAATTGTAGGTCGCAAAAATATCAAATCAAGAATATCAAACTTTCTCTGTGGGGTTTACATGTGCTCCTTGTGTCTGGTTTTCCTCTGGGCACTCTGGTTTCCCACATCAACCCAAAAACATGCACTGTAGATAAAATCCTCCAGCTAAGGTTCTGACCAATCCTAACAAGTTCATGGAGATGGGTTCCCAGGCACCCCATATACTGCCCACTGCTCCTGAGAGAATGGCTTGGGCACTGTTGAAGTAGTTTGTATCGTGTGAGAACTTTTAAACCCTGCAATTTGAGTGAAATTATTGAAAATATCGCGCAGTATATGCCTGCCTTTAACTTCCAACTATCACGTGTCGCTCTGTGCTCTTTCAGATGACGCCTACCTGCTGACAGGCCTGAATATCGAGGAGATCTACCCAGAGACCCACAGCTTCATCACATACGACGGTTCTATGACCATACCTCCGTGTTTCGAGACGGCCACCTGGATCCTCATGAACAAGCCTGTGTACCTCACTCGCATGCAGGTAAAGCCTCACCTCCGTCTACGGTACAACTCATGATTCCACCTGCTCTGGCACTCCTTTTAGCTTATTTATACATTTCTCTAAATTACACTAATAAAAATATGACTTAAATAGCTTCTCAAAAGTTCTGCCTATTTAATACACAATACAGTGCAAATTTCAAATATTTTTTAAAGCTCCTACATTAGGCAAAATGAACTCTTGTGAGCTTTATAACGTGTTAAAATGTTGTTACCTCACTGAAAACAGACCTGGAATTGTGTTGTTTCATTCACACATGTTTAAGTAACCCTTTATTAATCTGTTTACATCTTAAAAGAACAAAATGCTCTGTTTCTCCTTGTGATGTCATTAACAGCTCCTTTTTACCATGTGTTTATTGGAGATTGGAATTTTAAATGTATATACATCAAACAAACAAAACTATCCTGGATTAAACCACATGTCACACAAGGTGATGTGCCTTGTGCCCAACTCTACAGTTTACAATGACAGTATACAATGCTGCATGACAGATGCAATAGAACTACCAACCATCAAGTGGGAGACATCTCTTTTCTAAAAAATATATATTTATATTGGAAATGTGTTTTTCTGTGTTTTATGGCTAATGTTACAATGAGATGATTATCAGGGACACTTGACTCTCTTCTCATTCAAAGGCAGAAAGTGCAGGCTGGCTTAGTTTCACCTCCAGTGCTGTCTGTGTCTGCATACACTATGAGCATATGCATATTACGTGTGAAATGTGATGTGCACTTTCAGTGAAAAAAATGATAGAAAAGTGATGTATTTATTAACACATGCATCAGGCATTGGTGCATAGTGTAATGGGCAGCGTGCTGCCCCCGCGCCCCAGCCGGATTAAGCGGGAGAAGATGGATGGATGGATGGATGGATGGATGGCATCAGGCACAAATGTGCATGACAGACAGAGTTTGTACCTTTACTGTTTTTTCTTAAAGTCTCTTTGTATTCGAGGTGAAAAATGGGGTAGTTGGGTCTGTTTTATAGTGAAACTCACAGCTCTTCCAGTAGGACGAGTTTACATGAATGTTTCTCCTAAAAACAAATAATGTTATAACTACTGGCACATAAACCACCTACTCCTTCACTTCCCTGACATGTTTACTCACCGGTGAAACTTTTGGATACACCACAGTGTTTTTAGGTTGAGCTGATAACAGAACAGAAGAGTCTGTGATGGAGTGTGTGAATTCCTCCTAAAACTGAGACAGTTTCACTTTGTTTTTGACAAGCTGAGGTTCATCAGATACTTCTGCTTTCCCACAATCATATAAAATGGAGATATCACCTATGTACACAGTGTGTACACTTGAAACCCCAAACACCCCAACACCCCAAACTGATCTCCGGGGTTAAGCCTCACTTCCATGCAGCATTTCATTCTCATTATGAAATATGATATGGTCCTTATAGATCTTTAGAGATGGTTAAATGTTTTTTTTGTCATTGAAACCTAAATAAATATGGCTTTGAAAGATAAAATAATTTATTCACTTGGATTTCACCCACGGGGAACCTCATTTTCATGTAGTCCATTTTCTGACATGTGTAGCTCAGCTCCAGTGTTAAATTAGACTTGGTTCCATATCCAGTCCTGGGGGGTTAGGAATCTGGCAAAGTTTCACCATAAAGGTGAACTATTTTGGTCCTTAACAGCTCCACTACACAGATTAAGTCAATTAAAATCCATATTGTTGAGTAAATGAAAGGTAGTAAAGTAGTGTTCTTAAATATATTTTTAGGTGACTTTGCTGTACATTTTACAGTGGATACTTTTTACTCTTACTCCACTACATTTGAGAGCACAAATCTACTCTCTGCTCCACTACACTTCTGAACAGGACTGAAAAGTCTGTTTTCTTATTGTGTGAGACCTGAACAGGTTTTACTTTTAACAGGTTTGTAGTTTGAGCAAACACAAATATACCATTTAAAACAGCAAGAATAAAACAATCGATTCAGTTGTTTCTTTTGAATAAATTTGAGCACAAATCTGTATCAGATCAATACTTCTGAAGCCTTATAAGAGATCTGTGCGAAATACTTTTCATGTGATACTATGACTTGAGTATTTCTCTGCTCCGATATCTGTCCTTCTTAAGTGTTGGTCCCTGTATCAGTGTGGGTTTGAGCCTGTGTTCCTCTCTGCAGATGCACTCCCTGCGCTTGTTGAGTCAGAACCAACCCTCTCAGATCTTCTTGAGTATGAGTGACAACGTGAGACCTGTCCAGCCCCTCAACAACCGCTGCATCCGGACCAACATCAACTTCAGTGTCCAGGGGAAGGACTGCCCCAACAACAGGGCCCAGAAGCTCCAGTACCGGGGTGAGCATGAATGAATGAATGAATTGCATTCTATTATTGTGTCTTGCATACAGATTGGCTTATTCATTTAAACACAGAAATAATGCCAACTTATAAATATTGGAATTAAACTGCTATTTCATCTTGTCACCATCATGACACCAGAACATCCCAAGACTCTGGGTGAACATTTAATCAAACCAAAGATTTTTAAAGGACAATACGACAACAAAGGGGCTTTACTTTCTGCTTCTCCAAACTCACACAAAGCAGCAGCTCTCACACACTATTCGACTCCTCTATTACGTAAAAATGCACTCTTGTGAGGTTTAAGCCATGTTAGAACATTATCTCCTCAAGAGCATACTCAGAGTTGTGTTTTGTTTCATTCACACATGTTTGAGTAACACTTCATGATTAGACTGTCTACATCCAAAGCTCAAAAGTCTCTGTTCCACCTTGTGATGTTTTCAATTTAACAGCTACTCTTTTACGTTTAGTTAAATAGTGATAGACATAAGATATCCAAATGATATTGAGTGCCTGTTTTCTACATAAATATGGAGTGTGTGTTTGTGTATTAAGCATGTGTGAATAGAAAAAAACACAACTCCAACTGTTTGTGATGAGGAAACTACATTATAACATAGATCAGAAAAAGGCGTAAGGTGGGAACTTTAAAGGTGCACACTGTAACTTTTCTGGTAGAGGGTCTGTGGGCTTGTCACCTTTATTTTATTTTATTTTATGTATTTATTTGATGTCATTCATAAAGCATAAAAAGACATCAACTGTATCATAACATCCAAATACAATGACATTAAAATGAAAAGGAGCAGAAAGAAGGGTAATCTTATGTCATCTGCTCCTCTTTCCTTTTCTAGACAATACATCAACACCGATAGTTACTTCAAAACATGTCAAATCGGTGCAGTTCATTTCAGTCACAATTAATAATCGATTGCAAACTGAGATCATACATTTTTTGCACAACACTTCTTCATTTCTTTTTCATACATACCTATTGCATTGTATTTTATGTGTTTTTTAAATGCCATAAATGTACTTGTTTCTTTGATTTCTTTTTCAAGACTATTCCATAAATTAACTCCTTTCACAGCGATGCATCGCTCCATAACCTTTGTTCTGAATCTAGGTTTTTTAAACATGGTTCCTAAGTAATAAAAGGTTCCTTTTAAATTGTAGTGGCTTGTTCTCATCTCAAACAGTCTTTGTATATTTACAGGAAACACTCTTTATACATGACTTTGAAGATACTTCAGATAGATAAGATAAGTCAACAATATCATGCATTTTCAACACTGGTTTGGAAGGCTCTGTAATGACTCTTGGTGATAATTCTCAAGGCCCTTTTCTGTAAAATAAATAATGGCTGTAGGTAAGTTTTACATGTTGACCCCCACATTTCCATACAATCAGATATGGTGTAATTATAGAGTTATACAATGTTAATAATGCTGCATTATTTAGTGAGAACTTTACTTTATGCAATGCAGCAATTGCTTTGGAAATTTTGCCTTTACTGTAGTTTGTTATAAGCAGTGCTGGGGGTAATGCTTTACAAAAAAAAATAAAAAATAAAAAATAAAAAAAAAATGCTGTAATGCATTGCTTTTTGTTGTAATGCCGTAATGTAAGGCATAACAGATTTTTTTTTTTTTTTGCACAGTACAAATGTCAGTACAGCATGTTACAATGCATTTTTAACCTGGAATGAAGTGGGTTTTTTTTGTTTTCTTTATCTTCATTCAAATTCGCTGAAATCACCATGAGATCAGCAGGAGTGAAACATTAGATCAGAACAGAACAGATACGTCACCGAGTGTGTTTACTTGCACATCAGTATCTCAGTTATGATTGTATTTTTTGACTCACCATCAGCAGAACATGATGCTGTCACAGAGAGAATGCTCATATTCCACTGAGTCGTGTCCTT
>JACN01033422.1:0-10774 GCA_000787155.1 Scartelaos histophorus | reverse complement strand
CACCACTCATGAACTTCACCGCACGTCACTGTCTTCTTTCTCTACTGTCTTTCTATACCCTCTCAAAGCCTGATCTCATCAGATCTCAGAAGGATGGACCTTGAATGGGAGGCCACTGCACTGGGGAAAAATGGTTGTGCCCTTAGATACTTCACCCACATTACCTAGTGTAAAAGTAGCGTGTGGTTGAGTGTCGGTGGTGGTTGGCAGTACCGATGGCACAGATTGACAGCCTTGCTCCCATCGGTCAGTCTGTGGGCAGCTGTGGCTACAATAATAGCTTACCACCACCAAGTGTATAGTGAATGAATAATGAACTCTGAAGCACCTTGGCTGTCTTGAAATGCTATATATAAATCCAATTTATTCTTTGATATTGTTCTTAACATTGTGGAAAAAAGTGAAAATGAGGTGTAGAAACATTATAGAATTTAGCTTTGATAAAATGAAAACTTCATTTGTAAAATCTGATAAGAGCCTTGAAAAAAATCACCAGATGCTGTAGAGCCAAGTCTATCTTATTATTCCAGCCCACCTTGATCAAATCCACTGAACGTTATTTTCATTGATAATATCTGTAGAAGATAGTGACAAAAAAGTAAAAACGGTCGAAATGAAAAAGACATTTCAAATTGAAATAGAAGTTCTGAAATTAGATATTAAATAACAAGTTTAATGGTTATCAGTTGTTAGAAAGTTCAGACAGAAAAGTCGAAGATCTGAACGCAGAAGGCTTTCTCTTTTATTGCAAAATTGGACAAATATATTGGCAGATTCCTTCTGGGGATGCGACACTAGAGTTTTCCCACAATTTGATCCATATGTCGATACATGGGTCATGTTATTCATTTGATTTTGATACGTTTTAAACAGACCATTTTCTGAAAAATGTTTCTAAAATGTGTGAGATAGAGTCTAAGAAAATGATCGCGTATATTGCGTTGTGTGTGTGTATATGAAGCTGATGTAAAGCTAAAAGTGATTCTTAAGTATTCAAAAGTTAATATCTTTGACTTTTCTGCGTCTTTCAACCTAAAATAAAAAGTGAGCATGTGATTACACCTAATGTAAAACCAAAAGCGCCACCTCTGTTAGAATATTTCAGCTGTAAGTCCCTCTGGAGCTGTTTTCTTGCTGCATCTGAGGGGGACGCTGTGATAATTGTTTTCCTTTTCCCGAACACGTGTTAAATCGTGACACCAGTATCCAGTACCAGTATTTGGTATTATGTCGAATATCGTTGCAACTCCTTCTAATGTTTCTGTTGTTTGTTATTTATTTATTTATTCATTTTGACATATTTTATGCATATGGATAAATATGTCCAAAGTGTACTCTTTGTATGCTTCTAAAGCCTAACAATATAAATGTGGTGTAAGTGAATAACTGTAAAACTGTGTTACACTGAAGAGAAAAATAAATCAATAAATACCACACAAGTGGAACAGCTTTTTTTTTTAAATCCTAATTCCTTTTTTGTAAGAATCTGTTCCTCTTCTTCCATCTGACATTTGAAAATGATCACGTCTTGCCATTTGAGGATGCAAATTTGAACTGCTTTTGTTGAGAGTTTCCTGAGGTGAATTGTTGACTTTTTTCCTATTATAGCTTTACCATAACATATAAAATATATAATGACCATATGACAGAGAGTTGGAGTTAATTACACTAAGGAGTCAGGAGGAATGGGGCATGGTTGATGGGGCAATGGGGCAATGATTGCCATGGTTAAGCATATTGCTTACAGAAAATGAATGAAATGTTGTCTATATTTCTCTCATCTTAAAGATACACGTGTTTTACTAGGGCTTGCTTTAATTCTGTGCCACCTTTAGAAGTGCAACATTTAGCCGCTTGCCTCTGCTCTTTGATGTGCTCCACCTCCACCTGAACTGAACTTAGAGCCTGGATTTTTTCAGGAGTGTGACATGCATTCTCAAACCTGCAGACACAGCTCCTCTCTAGTTCAGTAAAGGTTGTTTTGGCGGTAAAGGCATGCTTTGGCTTTAGTAAAAGTTTACTGTGACGGAGCTGCCTTAGTTGCCCCGTCATTCTCCAGCCTGCACGTCTCTTTCTCTAGCCTGAGGTGTGTCGAAAGGCTGGGGGAGTGCACTGAGCGTTCCTCTTGCTCTCGCAGAGCCAAGCTCAGATAAACCGATTCTCCACAGAGCCGAACATGTGTCCTGCGGTTCTGTACAAACTGTTTACCCGCTGCCTGGACTCTGCTCTCCTGTGGGCCACAGACTAAACCATTATTGATCATTTATGTGTTTATTTCCTGATTTATTGAGTTTATGAGTTATTTAAGTAATAGCCATATGGAGCATTATTAGGGTCAATGTACTGTATAAAAAAGTAGACTAAGTGAGTGTGACATCACCAGTAGTGTTCAGAGGTTACAGGAGCCAATCTGGAGCCAGGCTCTGTTATGAATAGGACTTTTTTGGCGGACAAAATGGCATGCAGCGGCTAGAGCGTTACCTAGTCTGCTGCTGCCTGAACATCCCTCATAACAGTGTGAACCATTTAGCTGATTCAAAGCCTCATCTGTAGACCATCAAAATGGAAGAGAAATAGTGGCTAGCATCATTAGCATGCAGGGATGTTATCTTACTGTAAGTCACTCCGGGGTATTAGCTCTTCAGTATGCTAATGAAGCATTCACTTATCCACAGGTGAGATACAACTGAGAAAATTGTCAACAGATACAGTAAAATATCAGAGCCCCTTTTATCCACAATCACACTATTAGAAAATACTCATTAGAAACATATTTAAAGTTGCACCAAGTAACATTTCTTATGGAAAGTATGGCACCTGCTTATTTCTATAGAGACATTTTGTTATTCCAGAGTAAAGCATTAAGGTTACCAATCTAGCTTCTTGCATTTTGATAAACATGCATTGTTACTGTGAGTATAGTCCCCATTCCACAAACCTGACCCTTAACTTTGCCTAATGATGTCACCTGTTTGTCTCCACGGAGAGCTTATATATACTTCATTTCCTGTGAGACCACCAGATAGCAGATCCCCCACCATAAAAGTTGCATAGTGCGACTTTAAGCAATGTGGAGCTACTGCAGAAAAGTAACTGTGCAGAGTGAAAATGTTTAAAATTTAGAATGTTGGAAATCTTTAAAATCAAATTAAGCAGAGCTGGCAGCATAAAATGTAATCCCAAAGTAAAGCAGACATTATAGAGAAAGAAATGATCAGCGTTTTGAGCTGGAGATTATAATCCTCTGTTCACAGCACATTTCTGAATTGATAAGAACCGTGGAAATGACAGGAACACGAGGCTGGATTTGCATGTCACTCTTATCTGTTGTGTGGATTAGATATGAATGGGGTTTAAAGCTTTATTCAGCCATTTTACATGTAACTCAAGGTGTGAGTACAGTGGAATTTAAACTGATTCTGAGAAACTAGCATTACCCCATGTAAAAGTGAAACAGGGCACAGGGTGTTTCGCATTAAGAACTTTCAAGTTTTATCACTAAAAGTTCTTGATGTGAAAGTGAAACTATCAATAATCTATAGATAATGTAATGCCCCCCACAACAGTTATCCATTATGTTATCAGTAAAAAAGGTACAGTATCCTTTTCTGGTGGTGGTTCTGGCATCTGCTTGTTTTCCATTACATTATTTCTTGCAATTTCTGCGCAATGAGCAAAACACCTGTAATTGAACACATACACGCTCAGAAGGCTTATATCATACAGTGAAATATGCCAAGAATCATACTAACAGCTGTGACTGCAATACAGCAGAAAATTTACATAGTACACTTAAGATAACTGTTCAGTGGACATAAGAACATATATTTGAACATTCTCAGTGTAATGAACTCAAATAATGTTATATTTAAGTATCATAAACTGTCTGTGGGTTCATTTAATCTCAGATGTATGGATCATTCCTCTCACATCACATTTTCACTGCTAAAATACATTTACTTTGTAGCATGGAGAAGTTTTAGCAAAGTCTCCTTGTGTGGATCCTGGGGGCACACACAGACAGGCTCATTCTGAGTGTGAATGGCCCTCCTCTCACACTCCTATTACACTGTGTTACTTATACTGCTCCTGTACAGCTCCTATTGAAGAGACAAAGGACTGACTGCCTATCTCAGCAGAAGGTCAAAACTCTACATAAACAGACTTTTAAGCTGCTTCTTATTGTTTTAAATGTCTCACAGCAGTTACAAGTCACATTCACTTGATATACACTTCTTTTTTATCTTTATTTTCACTGTTGATAGTAATTTAATTTTATTCAAATCTGTTTGCTTTTGGCTTTTGACTTCTGTGTCTTTGTAAAAACAGTTGCGTGCCAAGGATAGTTGTACATTCATGATGCTAAGGTTGTTGAGAGGGCTGTCATGACTGTATTAAGTATTTATGGATCTTCAAGGACATGTTGTACTTTTGCCTCTGCTTAGTATTACGAATGACAACTGTCTGTCTGTTGTTATTGTGCAAACAAGACCTTTAGCACTTCTTATACTAATATATTAATGGAAGTAAGTCATGCTGTACAGAACTCAATGGATGTAAAAAATAATGCATGAAGTAGCCAAATATTGACGGCCATGAGAAATAATTGTATTTTTGGGAGCCTTTGGGGTCACCTCCATTACAGGATGCTGGGGCCTGGGTTCATGAACACGAGCACATGTCAGAATACTAAAGAACACCTCACCAGACTAGTACAGACTATTCAGAGCAGACTGTGAATGATGAAGTAGGCAGAGCTGAGGCAGGAGCAGCTTTCAGCTAAAGTGATGATTTTCCCATTGGCTGAGCAGTAACTAAACACATCCAGGCAGAGTGGGCGCCTCTGTTGGATGACCCTGTGAGTTGGTGCAGCGCCCTCTGCTGGCACACACTGAGCTCATGTTAGCAGATGGACAGGTCAGCTGTGTGTCTGAATCAGCAGGACTCTCCTCTCTTGTTTGGCCTGTGCACTAGATGATAGGGTTTGGTTTCCTCTCGGTGAAACAAAAGCATTTGTCGACACGAGTGGGGACGCTCTGTCCTTGGTGCTGTTATTTGGCCAGCGTTAAACTGGCAGTGTGCGCCCTCACTAAAACTAATGGCTGACACCTCAGTGACTTGTGTGGGACCATGAGATGGGCTGATGATTGAGGGCTTTTGGCAGACTCAAGGGCAGATGGAGGAGACAGTGACAGTTTCACAGTATTCTCAGTGAATCTGGAGCACAGTATGAAGGGGCCGCAGTGCAATAAGCTAATTTTGATTCAACATATGTTTTACATGAAAAGCAAACAGAATGAAAGGGGTAAAAAATGCCCTCACCAAGCTGGTTATGAAACAAGTTTATAACCCCTTAGTGTTTAATAAAGATGATATAGAAGTGGGAAGTAAGTTTTAGTTTAAATATAACTAATTGTGTTTTCACATTTTTAAGACATTATTTTTAATTGCAGCAGCTTTAATGTAATGTGTAAAATCATAGCGTTTAACAGTGAATTTAAGCCTGTAAGGAATGTCATCACTAATACAATCTGAAAATTTTTCAAATATTGTTACTGTTATTTGATTTTTGAAATGTTTTAAGCTAATCTTGGTATAGGTAACTCATTTACATCCAAAAAAAATGTGAGGAAAAAATGTAATTACTGACACAGACAAATTGCTATGGTGAGCTCAAAGGGTTCCTGATGAGACGTGGAGCCCACCCTCTCTTGGGGAAATACCTCGGCAACATTGGATTATGAATATGAGTTTTCCTGTGAACTCGGGCAGATCTATAACACGGGATTTCCTCTGGGATAGACACTATATGTGAGTGTGTGTCTGTATGCGTGTGTGTGTCCCCTGTTGTTGATGAGGATTGTACCTGCAGAGAAAATTTAGCTTGCACAGAAAAGAGATTTCAAAGGTAATAGATCCTACAGTATATACGAGCTATAGGGGACATGTCTTCAGAGGCCTGTGCTTTACTGTGCTCTTTATTCTAATAGGGCTAACCCGCTGGGGAGACGTTACACACCAGCCTACACGCAGAGAACTAGTTGGGTCGCACCATCCGTGACAGGACAATGGTGAACACTGTAAAATCTGGTCAGACACATGCAGTCGTTTAAAGGTACATTGTGTAACTTTTCCTGTGGGGCATACTTGCTATTTCTTTGCCCAGATGATTCAATAATATGACATCAAACATCTATCTAACATACCATTCTTCTGCAAAAGTGGTGGTGGACACACAAAGTTCCCTATGGCGTCTTTAACAGTGGAGAGGTGTATTGCCAGTTTAGTTTCCATCATCCACTGTCATGCATGAACAATATGCATGGTCCCCCCTTGCAATTCCTTGAACGGCAATACAATTTATTTAGTCAATCTTGAAAACACTTGCCCATGTATTTCAATGACATGGACATACAAGTATATATACAAGTATATAATAAGTGAGATGTCTTGAACAAGATGTCTGTGTGAGTCTCAAGTGTCTGTATTACTCCAACAGTTAATACAACTGTGATGATAAAAACACTTTTTACTTAGAGATGAATGCACGGATTAACAAAGGAAATATATCTCACTGTGATGCTACAGAAACAAACAGTTTAACAGAAGGTCAGTACAAGATTGAGGGTAGTTTTAAGAGTGTGGCTGCTCCAGTGTGCTGCACATGTCCATGCATTACACAGAGGAGAACATGGCTCCAGGCTGGGAAGGAAAGTGAAAAATATACACAAAGAAAGACTGACTGCACTTTAACGGGCCATTGTTTCTTTGAGCATATGGTGGTTTCAAAATAGCCTCTGCATTTGCATGTTCGTGTGCTGAAAATAGCTCCTTGGATGAGTCAGGGTTGACCATAGTCTCTATACCTATGCATTTTTACACTATGATGGAAAAAAAGAATTAGTGGCTGTACGTGATGCAAAATCTGTTTAGCTTTTGAGCAGGTTTATTGTAAAACAACTTTTGTGCTCTTTGCATCTAATTAAAAAGCATTTAAATATTTTATGAGGAAGTGTTCTGTTAGCATGCTAGCTGTTATGAGGATTACCATTATGACAAACTTTGCTTTAGCCCTTTGAAAGTCATGAAAAGTGCTCAGTGCTCATCTCATCTGTGAATAAATAGGATGCTGGGAAAGTTTTTTACACCAAATTCAAAATGCTTTTCGTGATACTATTTTCTCAGTCTGGTACTATATACGGGTATTGCGTAGACTTGAATTTTAATCTCTCTGTTCTGCTGAAGTAGAGACCTATTCATCTGAGCGTCCATGCCACAGATTGAGCTCTCTCTAAAGTGCTCTTCAAAACACAGGGATCAGTCTCAAAGAGCAGACACCACATTTCCTGCTCCTCCTTCATCTCCTAAACCCAAACAATCAGTTACATCTCGGACCTTCTCCAGTTACACTGCGTTCGGAAACCTTTTATTCCTTCGACTGCTGGAAAAATGCAGTTTGGGTAAAAGTTAAAGAGAAGTGCTACAATATGTTTCAGAAGATTTATAGTTGGAGTAATAAGCTGTTGTCCAAGGCTGGTGTGAAAAATAGCAAAGCATAAAACACATTTAGAACTGCTGATGTGGTGAAGAGGTATTAGGCTCCCTTGTGGAAGATTGGGGGTAACAAGGGGATGATTAGTGAGTCTAGGAAGTGTCCTGCTGGATTCACTGTCGTATTAATGGCCTACTTATGTCTGGGTGCATAATCCAGCTCGTTGCAGCTAACCAATGCTGCCACCAATTCCTGTGTAGTGAATACAGGTTTGTCACATTAAAATAAATATAATTGGTTCAACAGTACCAATTTTTTGTTGAAAATCAAACTCCTAAACAGGGCCAGGCTACTGGTAATGTACCGTTTCAATTTATTTTGTGTGTTTTCTTCAGTTTTTAGACAATCTTTACATTTTTTTGATAGTGCTAAAGAGTGCAGTGTCTCACCACGGAAAACTCTTCAATATTTCATGTAGAACATGTAGAACAAACTCAGCATGATGTCATTGTAAAATATCAATAATGCCATTAATATTGAGGATTGCATATGATGATTCTAGCTACCCTTTTTATCGCACGCCATGTCGATAACTCATCTTTGGGAAATCTCCCACACAGAAAAGCTTTAATCAGTTATAGGTGGTGCTACAAAGAAAAGTAGTGCCCCAGAATGATATAAAGCAACTTGTTTCTATTATGGATGTAGAGTAGTGCGTCACAAATGGTTACATATACTTTTGTGTGTGAAAGTGCATGTATAGACTTTATTTGTATTTAGATTAAAATAAAAAAAAAAAAAATGAGACGGGGGTGCCCATCACAAAGACTGACTGCTGGCAGAAACGTCTTATCTCTCTTTGGGCACTTTGGATGGATCGTTTTGCAAAAATTCACGAGCCTGGCTGTTTAGTCGTGCCTCGGCCAGCACTCGGTGTTGTGCGTGCTGTGCATAATGTGTGTACGCAGAGTGACGGCCCTGACCATCTACAGACTGGAGATGAGCAAGCCCAGAGTTTAGCTCCAAAGACCACACAATTTTAAACTGTCTGCAGCAGAACAAATTCCTCTTTACTATATGAGGGGAAAAAAGAAAATCATTATAAGAACACGGAAAGCCAAAATTCCCTATTTGCTGTATAAGTCCCTAACAAGGTAGCCTCAGAGTGTTGTTATATTTAGTGTAGGGGACCACCCCTGACTGCTTCTCTCATATTCTTATCATCTAAAAGTAATGTGTTAAAAATGTGACTTCATATCTGATAATGAGACCTATGGGCTGCATGCTCGGGTGCCTACACTTCATAATTGCCTTTGCACTCTTTTCCTGTTAGCACCCAGGCATCAGGAAGACCACCCACATCCTCCTGAAGAGAAGCAGAGATCTTCATTAAAATAAAGTGCAGGCTGCCTCCCTCTCCCCAGACGCCTCCTCCACCCGTCATCACTGGCAACAGGTTTGTGTGAATACATGCATTAAATTGGATTCATGGCCTGCAGGGAGTGACAAGTAGAGGCATATTGGATTCATGGCCTGCAGGGAGTGACAAGTCGAGAGGCATCTAAACCGGAAAAAGGTGATGTTTTTTTTGGTGGGGGGGCAGGAAAGAAACCCTCTAACACGGCTGTTTGGTCTGTTTAAGTCTGAGATCCCAGTGTCCAAGTCGCTGATGTGGTTCAGACACAGTCTATTTGGAGCATGGCTGGTCACAGTGGGATGGAGGGAGAGGGGTCCAGTTTGGAGATGGAAGCATCCCAGAGCGATTTGCTTGTGAATGAAGAAAACAATAGTTCCAACACAAATGCATTCAGCCACCCTCTGCTTGTCTCTCTTCTCCCAACTTTTCAGTTCAGTTTTGTGGCTTCACTTGGCGTCTGCTGCTTCTGCTAATTCACCGTGAACCAGCAGCTGCCTGGAAACCTGCCAGAGCAGCATTAGAGAGAGGAAGAGCTTCCATAGAGACTCAAGTCCAAAGCTTTCAGAGCACTGGTTTAGTCACAACTCCTGGTCCAGTCGTATGATTCACTTCATGCTTCTATGGAGCTGACAGCAGAGCTTCATTAGGCTGCAATAAATATACAACATAAATGACTTTCTCTCCACTTTTAATCACCATTTTAGTGACAAGAATTGTTGTAAGAAACAAATAGACCAATGCCATAACAAAATAGTGTCAAGTGTACCAGATAGACAGATGTATGGATGTAATTACATTACTCATTTACCCTTTTGAACAAAGCCTTCAAAACCTCTCACTTAAAATGAACAGTGTTCAGTGCTTCAGTGTTCTTGCTAAAGATCGCAATTTTTTCAGTCGTCTTTCTTTTTTCCTCATAAGCATCCATGATACAGACACCATGTCTCTGGTTAATCCGTCTGTCAATTCCACCCATCTGAACTCGAGATAAGACCAGGGACCAGACTTTATTTCTTAGAATTATGCAGATAAAAGTATTTTCTCTGGACTGCTCCAGATACCACAACTGCATGACAACTGCAAAACTGACACTATTCACAATTTAATTCTGAGTATTCAATCATGACTATATCTTATCTAATCACATACAGTGGTGTTCAAATCGAATAGAGAAGACCAGTTTAAAGCAGACACCAGTAAAACCCTCAGACTTGTGGGAGAAACAGATGCAGTAATTTGATTGCTATGCTAATGTTATGCTAGTGCCAACAGCCTGACTATATTATGGGCCTTTGGAGACTCTTAAAATAAGTCTCGAATCCTGAGACAACATACATCATAGTTTATACTTTAAATTGGGAAATATAACAAAGTTGACACCTGCTATCAAGTCAAATGCTTCTATAGAATGACTAAATGTTAGAAGTACACATGGGAGATAACCAGCTCTACTGTACATTTCTATGGGGTGTCCATTGATAAAATTTAAAAAGCATCATGTTGGCCCTTGTTATTTTGCAATCTCTGCTTGTCCATATGGTGGTCAGGAGTTGGACAGAACACAGTGTTTCTGCTGTGACACTGGACTGGAGCACTGCTCTCTTGACCCGGTGCAGTCTGAGGACATGTCTCTCAGAGGAGCTGAACTGGACTGACACAGAACATGGGTAAACCTCATCAGAGGGCTCAGTGTTCCAGACAGGACCTCAAGGCTCTGCTGGTGGTGAAGGGGTCGTCCTGACCTGCTGCACACGGGACACTGGGCACAGATGGTCAGGGCTTGGTCAGAGACAATGATGGACAACAAATAAAAAAGAACATACACCCACTCTAGTAAGGACTGAATGAATAATGCACTGAAAAGC
>KN497012.1:0-10818 GCA_000787155.1 Scartelaos histophorus | reverse complement strand
AAAGAAATAACATCTCAACTTAGAAAAGCATTTGACGGACTCTCCGCCAGAACAGTTACACAACACACTTTTAACTGGATAAGATTTCACTTAACTTCACTCAAAAAGATAAGCTCGGGCTTTTGAAAACGCGTTCCAGATCTTATTATACTTCAGTTTTGCTTCTGTGTCTGGTTCTTTGGCTTTGCACCACACAGATGTTGGCTCAGGACAGTCCAATATAAAACATGATCTCTTTTGGCCCAGACTGAATGAAATGCTGTCTGTATTTTTCCAGCCACCACTCACTGACCCCACTGTTTTCCCTCTGTCTGATTCACTTTAGAGGGTTTGTAACATGAGGAAAATCCAGTCTTGCTTCTTTTAGGAAGTAAAATTCAAATATTTCTGCCGCTCTGACTCAGCTCTTTTGCTAATGAGAGAACAATGGTGACCAATTTTGTTTTTACTCCCCAGGTTTTGTTGGATTACTCAGAAGAAATCGGCAAAACAGTGACGGAAAAAGTGGTGGTGACGATCGTATTTTGTTAAATTAAATAAACAGACTTTCTTTTTTTTAAAAAGAATGTCAGTCATTACTGTTTGAGTAATTTCACGTGTTCTCTTGCGTTGAAGTCTTAAAAAAAGCCCTGGCTCTATGTAAAATCCCATGATGCACTGCACAAAAGGTTCAATATATAAGTTTTCTGGGAAAGGGTTCGTCACCTGCTTGTCTCACCAAAATGATATTTCTTTGGCTGATATTTTTATTTTATTTGTGACTTTTTATTGGCAAAAATATGTCATCTGCTTTTTGAAGTTATGTAATTTTGAGGAAACATGTAAAATTTGTATATATTGCCTCTAAAATATACTTTGCATCTATAGTTTGCCCTGATTTTTCTTTCCAAAATCGAGCTACAAGTAGATTTCCAGATTCCTTCCAACTATTTTTCATTCTGTTGATGATTTGAAAACGTTTTAGCAAGTACAACATGGAAAATATGAAAAAATATTTAAGTTATTTAACAGATTTGTGTTGTGTAACTATAATAAAAGTTGAGCAATCCCCCAATACGAACTCACAAACTTACACTTTTACACAAGAGGTCACAAGGGAACTGGCAAATCCTACTTCCTGTATTCAAACTATTGCAAATATCACTTCTGCAGTTTTGAAGTGTCATGTAAAGGAACTATATTATAATATTTTCTGTTGTTATATTTTTATTTTGAGTTGCTTTGTTTCACTCACGCACATTTAACATACAAAACCCCTGCATATTTAGGATGAGAAATCACTTTGTTCCACCTTTTTACAGAAAATGCTCCATTGTGCTTTTAAACTTCTCCATCTTCACTAGAATATTTGGATAATTTCAGTTCTCAAATGGCAAATCTCTACTGAACAAAAGGTCAAATGTAGCTGCTAAAAAATCAACTCCTGATATGATTTGGAAGAGGTAACAAAATAATAATATAGATGAGAAAATAGTGTAATACGTGTCATTTAAAGTCCACTTCTGGATATGTTTGTGAGGAGGTAACAACATTAAAACGTGTCTTAAAGCTCAAATTCTGCATAATTAGGAGCTTTAAGAGCCAATCCAGATGTTATTTACGACATGAACTGACTGTCAACCTGAGCCCACGCTCTCCACAGCAAAGTCCAAAGAAATAAAACTGTTTTCATGTCTTGTGTATTTCAAACTCACACTATTCTCCCATTAGAACCGTCCAGAAGTCGAATTGAAGTAAATGGATGTGAAATGTGGCGGAGTCTCTCACCGCTGGAGCGCACGAGAGTCGGGGCTGGGTTTAGGATCGTGTCAAGCGGAGGGCACTTTAAAAACACAGATGTGGTTCGTCTAAATGTTTTGGCGAAGCCGTGCATGTGGCTGGTGTCTGCATGAAACCTGCACATGCAACTATGGTGGAATGATGGGAAAACTACGGGAAAACACCATCCGGAGAGTCCTGGAGCAGATGTATTTCCACGAGTTTGCTGCTCATGCGAGAGGATTTCGTGACTTGGTATTTGGCACAGCAACTTGGGGTGTGGAGCTGTATTTATAAAGTAATATTATTTTATTATACTCTAGTTATACTATTTAAATGTGCCTATTTCAACAAGCTGGTGGTGCCTCTAGGCCAAGTTACAGGTCAGATCTGTGGAGAACTAAACCTGCTTACAGTGAGAATACATGTGTTTGATTATGTTTTTAAATAGCAAAAAATTGGTGATATTTATTCTCAGAGTCAAACGTTCTTCTTCAGAGTCAAGCCAGTTGCGGACCACAAACGTAAAAGTTACACAGTAAAGCTTTGATTTTATCTTTATTGTGCTACAAAGGGAAATTTGTTTTTGAGACATAAAGTAATAAAAAACAGCAAACTTTTCTATACTTTACTGAATGAAGTAGTGGACTTTAAACTGGGATGAGGTGGCGTAACAATCGTCTCACACCTGGGATACAGTGGTGAAAAAGTCCGGCTGCAGATGGCGCTGTTTGCAAAGCATCTATTTAAAACTATGTCACTAAAAAAAAATAAAACTTTTCCATCCATACAACCCTCACCTTTCATAAATATGACCCTGAACCATGTCAATGCTGATCTTAGACAATAAAAAAAACTGTAACTTTTCTTTTGGGACTCTGCAACTTGCTTGTCTCCATGGAGATGATATTGCTTCACTTAAAATATTCCAGTATAATATTAAGTTTAACTATCATGCATCTTTTCAACTGCAGGTGCTATTACTAAAAAAATAACATGTCTTTTTACTGTAAGCTGGCTCGCCTCTCCACAGATCGGACTTGTGACCTGGTCTGGTTGCGCCAATTGCTTGTCTCCATTCACATAGATATTTTTATGCTGCATTCTATTGTGCTCGGGACTCGGGGGAAAAACAACCTCCACCTTGGGAAAGTGCAATCAAACGGCCAATCGGGGTTTCGAGACGCAAACTCGGGCTAGTTTGGAGCAAAAAGAGTTGGATGGATTTCTGAATGTGTGATGTCAAACTGCCATAAATGAGTCGCCAACAGACTCTATTTATTAGCAGGAGCTTGCAATACCTGACGTTAACTACATAAGCTAACAAAATAAATATTAAACTTTGTCGAGCATCCATGTTTTCCTGATTGTTGCAATGGAACGAATTTACAACAGATGTCGGAAGAACTGACTCGGATTTATCGACTATCAACTTAGAGTAGAACACAGCATAAATGTGCACTGTGGGACATGGAGGCGAATGAGCAATATCTCCATGGAGACAAACAGCTGGCACCCTCCACCAGGAAAGTCTTGCAGAGCACCTTTATATTTGCTTCCTGTCATTCTTTAAATTCTGATATTACAAAACTTCTTTTCACACGTGTTGTCAAGGAGCTTGTTTAAGGTGCGGCCCTCTTCATTCAGAGGTGAGGTGTGGGAGGAGAGAATCCCTCCGTTACATTCCTCACCATTCAGAAATATGATTCATTCCTGAGCCATGTCACTGTTAATATGGGGCAATAAAGACTTTTTTAAATAAAAGGTGCAGAAGAGAACTATTCAGGAAGGGTGTGCAACGTGCTTGTCTCAATGGAGATGTGATTGCTTTGCCTGTTATGCATTTCTTCAACTAGAGGCGCTATGGCTTTGAAAAATAACATGCATTCTCACAGGAGCGAGCTCGCCTTTCCACAGATCTGGCCTGTTTCCGCCAACTGATCTAAGTTATAATGTTGTTTTGGAGTTGTGTTTCATTCACACATGTTTAACGCACAAACCCTGCATATTTAGGTTCTCAAACAGAAAATACACCTGATGATGTCATACAGGAAGTGCTCTACTGTGTTTTTAAACTCCATACGACTCCATAGTGACAGGCAATTCTGGGGCTGAAATTGTCCAAATAATTCTAGCGAACAAAAGGTAAAAAAAAGAGCTTTTTGAGCTTTGGAGATGCACCCAGACTAATAATGAAGGATTACTCGTATGTGTGCATGAAACAAAATACGACTCTAGGTCTGTTTTTGACAAGATAACAACACACTAACAAGGCTTAAAGCTCACAAGAGTAAAATTTGCATAATATAGGATCTTTAAACTTGCCAGTTTTTGAGCGTAGTGAGAATAACATGTATTCTTAGTGTTAGCGGGCTCGCCTTTCCACAGATCTGACCTGTGACCTGCCCTGGCCCATCTGATCTAAGTTATAATGCTGTTTCCTCATCAAAAACATACCCGGAGTTGTGTTTAGTTTCATTCACACATGTTTAACGCACAAACCCTGCATATTTAGGCTCTCAAACAGAAAATACACCTCGTGATGTCATACAGGAAGTGCTCTACTGCGTTTTTAAACTCCATAGAGATTGGCAATTCCAGTGCTAAAGCTAAAAAAGGTAATAGTGTTAACGTGAAAATTACAACTTCATGAAATCACAAGATGGAACGGAGCATTTTGAGCTTTGGAGATGCAGACATGAAACAAATGCAACTCCAGATGTGACATTTTAATATGGCTTAAAGCTCGTAAGACTAAAATTTGCATAATATAGGACCTTTGACCTCGCTAATTCTTCAGATTCTGGCATTATGATATTACAAAACCTTTCCCACTACGACTACACGTGCTGTTAACATGCTCGTTTAAGGTGTGCTCCTCTCGTGTTGCGCGGTGTGTGGGCGTCGAGAGAGAGAATCCCACCATTACAACCGTCCCCATTCATAAATATTATTCATTCCTGAGCCATGTCGCTATTGCTGTTATGAACGCTCGTCCGATTCCTTTGTGCACCTGGAAAAAATGAGACGGCTCACCGGGCTCGATAGCAGATCTACACAATTATGAAATCCAGATCATGACTAACGTGTCGGTAATTTCGTCGCCGTTGTAAAAGCAGTGTTTAAGAGGAAACCGCATTATAATTTAGGCTTGAAAAAACGGCAGTGTAATGCTTTTTGGTGGTTTATGATTAAGTAGGATAATGATAGTTCCTCACACGGTTTCAGAGTTTCAGGGAGGGGGGTTTTTCTCACCTGAAAACACCCAGCCTTTTGAAAGACAAGGTGCAATTTCACAACTACAATACTAAACTATTTGATAAGATAAGGTGACTAAGATGTTGTACTATTATAACATTCTGACTCATAATATTTTAACCTTTGTTTCACACTTGTAGAGAATGGACAGATGGGGCTGAAACAATAGAGTAAAATACAGACGTTTGATTGACTGACAGATAATAAATCCAGTAATGAATCGCTCAATGTCGCTTTATATTTCCGGACAATTTATTTAAAGTTTATTGAGGAAAAGCCCCTTGAGGTGAGGTGAGGGGATCCTTGGTATTCAGACGATTCAACAAGTGACAAAAGAAACAAAGCTAAAACTATATAGAAAAAGCAATACACAAAAGAACAAATCTAACAAACAGAAACCCCAAAAAATAGGATAAAATACAGAGACTCGAATAGACATTAAACATACTAAACATACAAACAGATAGATCCTTCACTAAAAGCATTTACATTGTGTTTTGAGATGAATAAACAAATCTGTCTTGAGGGAGTTTGGCAAATTGTTCCAGTCTAATGATGCTTTAAATTTGAACGCTCTTCGTCCAATAACTCTAGAGGTTTTTATTTAATTTAAACACATTGATCAGTAAAAACGATAATAATAGAAAAGCTCAAGAGACAGTGGTGGATCCAGGGGAGTTTGAGGAGACTAACAGCGGGCAGGACAAAAGTGTCTCTCCGCTGTGTCCCGCAGTATCACCGCAGACTCCAGGGGGCGCCAGGTGACGTCCGGTGGCACAGCAGTCGACTCCTGGGCCGCGCACTCGCTCCGCCGCGGTGTTTCTGTCGGTGACGAGACGGGCGGGTCCCTTGAAGTGTTTTCTTTGGAACGTCTTCAGTCATATTTGGTCTAGAAATTCTGTTGCATTGAGCTAACTGGCTAACAGACCTGTGCACTGACATGTCTGCAGCAAATTATAAAGCATTTTACCGTGTCATATCAGGTCACTGCAGTGTCTACGGTAAATGAGGAAGAACACTGACCACAGCAAAGTGTTTAAAATGGACTAGTTCTGCTGTTTTACATTTTAAGACAGTAAAAATAGGCACGGCTCCTAAACCACCACTAAAATTACACTGCTTAATTTTGCGGTTCACCAAACACTTGCACTTAGCGTGTCACATCTGGTCTGCAAAAATGAAAAAAACATTTTCAACGCTGTAAAACTAGTGAAATAATACAGAATATATTTAAATGGTAAAGACGTTTATATTGCTGATAGCTACAAATATCTGTGCATAGTGATATAATAAATTGAGATTTGCTCTTAACACTGAACCCGCTGTTAAACAAGATCAGAAAAGAGCCTTCCTGTTGAGAAAAATGAACAATTTTTCTTTAATTTGCTGGTTTCAAACCCAAAACATTGCTCAAAAATCACAGGTGTCAAAATGAAAGAGCGTGACTTTGCCCCATGACTTTTTACTTTCAGAGTGTTGGATTTTTGTGCATCGGTACGAAAAAATTGCTTCTTTTGTGCCTCCTGCTATTGCTAGAATCTGATGATAGTGTTTCTGTAGTTATTTGCACTGTAATATGTTTGTTGGATTGGCTTGATGAGTTCCACTTGTAATCTGCAGTGGACCATCACACTGTTGCATTCACGTGTCTGAGAAAGCTGCAGATGAACATTCCTCTGGCACCAATGCTGTTTTCTGAATCTGACTCTAAATGCAAATGTAAATCTACGTTATATGTTTGGACATTACACAGACCCGGCTCGTCCTCTGCAGACCTCCGTACCACAGACTTCCTGGTGACACACGTTTAGTCAGTTCTGATGACAATTAAAACACTAACTCAGGTTCAGACCAGTTATAATTGATCCAGTTTACAGCTCACACCCTCAGAGAAAGAAGGGAAAGGCCAACATCAGGAAGTTATAATATTAAGGTGTTTTGTGAGAAAATTGTGTCTTAAAAATGTTACATTTTCAAATTTTGGTTGTAGTATTATTTTAAAGGTTTTCACAGAAGAATTTGAGATCTGGTATTTGACAGTTATTGTACAGAGCCAGCTCTTTAAAATGTAACTTTTACAAACAGTTACATTTACATTAAACTTATCTATCTTGCATTTATTCAATTGTTTTAAAACACTTGAAAAACATGCATGATTATTGTGAGTGGGGCCGTCTTCCCTTCACCAAAAGTTACATAGTGATAAGCCAATCATTCAAAACCCCAATCAGTCTTTTATTAACATTTAAATCCTGTTAAGATGCAATTTGGAACATTTTATTGAGAGCAATTCTGTAACAAAATATTAAATGATGTAGTTTTGTAATTTTTGTAGTATTTTTCATTATTGAGATGATTATTCCTATTTTGTTTGATTTAATATTTACTTAAAATGCATGATTTTTTGGTAATTTATTTTATGGTTTATGTGATTATGTGTTGATTATTTGCTTAAAAATAATTTGATCTATTTACACTTTTTTAAATGAATTATTGCAAATGTTACACATAAGTTTAATCAAGTAATGTTTATTTTTTGTATGATTTTCTGGTCGCTGGTTCCTTATTTAAAGCTGGTGCAGGTGCATTATGGGTGTGGAGTGGAGCCAGACAGTTTTTCGACCTCCCGGCTGCTCCTTACCCATTAAAAGTTCCTCTTTTTGTGCATTTTTACGTCTTAAATCACGTGAATACTCAGTAAAGAGTTTTTAACTGCACTGGAACACTCTCCATGGATTTATTTCACTTTATGCAAAATTGACTCTTCGAGCCATGTTAAAATGTTGTTATCTCATCAAAAACAGACCTTTTGTTGCACACATGTTCAAATGACACTTTATTATTAGTCTGTCTGCATCCAAAGCTCAAAATGCTCTGTTCCACCTTGTGATGTCATGAAGCTGTGGCTCCTTTTACCTTTAGTTTGGGAGAAAACTGCAATTCCAGCGTGAAAACATCCAAATGATTCTAGTGAAGGTGTGTGGAGTTTAAAAACATACTGAAGCACATCCTGTTTTTACAGAAGCCCTGAGGAGCAAGTGGAAAAAAGAAGCATGTTATTTGGACTCTATTTTCTAAGGTTTTTTTTTTTTTTTTTTTTTGCACAAACAATTTTTTTTCTTGCCTTTTGCAGGAACAGCCCAAAAAATAAAAAATAAAAAAAATTAAAAATCTGGGAAAAAAATCTGGAAAAAAAATAAGGAGAAAACTAACTAAAAACTTTTTTTCCCAATTTTTTTGGCCATTGCTGCTGCTGCTGCAAAAAAAATAAATAAATAAATAAATAAAAAATTGGGAGTTGATGCAAAAAAACAAAACAAAAAAAAACCTTAGAAAATAGAGTCCAAATGTCATGTGTTTTTTTTTTTTTCACTTGCCGCTCAGAGCTTCCATATGTATTCCAAGATGACAGGAGGTGGAATGGAGTGTTTCCTATTTGAGAACGGAACGTCTCCTAAATTTGTATAAAAATGTATTAAACGTGCGTGATTCACAATGAAACAAAACACAACTGTGGCAATGTTTTTAATAAGGGAACAAAACAGAGCAGAATGTTCTGTCATATGGGCCCTTTACAAACTTTAAATAAACATTTTAAAAGCTAAATCCCATTCATTACCATGTATCAGAATAATGTGGCGTATTGTCTTTCTTGCGAAATCTGATCTTGCGTCTGGTGCCAACAGAAACCAGTTGTATTTGTCACTGAACACCTTGTACCTGACGTAGCCACACCTCTTCCTCCCACTTCACTATGGAAATATGACAACAAGCACCTCCACTGCACAGGGAATACCCCATATGTCTCTATACAACATTGCATCACACAGTTATTACTACAACAATGTTTTTATTTTACATTAATCCAGCGGAAATCCTGTCATTCACTTTTAATGTCACTTTAACAGCGCCGCAATTATTACCACAAAGACTTAATAATCTGGGAGTTGCACCAGTCCAAACCACACGTATATTACAGCACCAGCAGTCTCCCTTTTGTTAAAATCTCTGTTTCTCTAATAACGCAAATTAACAAATCATTTAATAAAGTGCAAGGAAAATTTTGTGTGTTTTAGAATAATTATGGAACTTTATTTAATCATGAGCTATGAGAAATTATGACTATAGCAATTCAAAATTAAAAAAATATATATATGAATGGAATTTGAATGGAAAAATTGAGTGTTCAGAGATCCAGAGGTCTATGGTTTGAATCCCATCACCACATGGGGAACGTTGTTGTGTATTTGGGCAAGGCACTTCAAGAGCCAATATTTCTCTATTTTCTGAGCTATATTATAATGTTTAACCCACGAGTCTTGCATATTTAGGCTGTGTTTTTCTGCTCTATCTAATCTTTTCCACATTGTGATGTCATGTGCTAATACAGGAAGTGCTCCACTGTTTTTTAAGCTCCATGATGATATCAACCCTGCAGCTGCCAATCTCTACAAAACTAAAAGTAAAAGGCAGCTGATAACTTGAAAACTACCACTTCATGATATCACAAGATGGAATATAGCGATAGACAGACTAATAATACAGGATTTCTCAAACATGTGTGAATGAAACAGAACTTCATTGATGTTTTTGAGTAATATAAGACCTTTAATCTGCATCTACACAAACTGGTGTGTGACTGCGTTCGTGAATTGTTCCATTACGTAAAGGGCGGTGATGCCAATTGAAAGAAAAACGCTATAAATGTGATAATTGTATGTTTTACCGCCCTTTGAGTAGAGCTATATTGAGTTCTGTGCTTCAGGCTTTGTTAACACGTTTTTGTCTTGCCCCAGTACAAATACAGGCTCCTGTATGAGCAGCTTTTGAAGTCAAATTAATTCAGGTGCATTTAAATAGAAAGAATTGTATTGTTTGATATTCAAGTGCATATTAGCATGCTAGTTGTTTAGTTGATTACCGTCATGGAAAAGTTGTGAGAATTGCTTATAATTAAAACGCCCTGAATAAGTAAGTTAAGTGAGGAAAACTTTGAACCACCCACTGACTGTGTAAAGACGTGGACTGAGGGACGTCACCCACAGCGTTTGGCTCCAGTGGTGCTGCAGTTTCATATTAAGAATAGGAATTTATTTATGTACAAAATAGCTAGATTAAAAACACCAGGATCATTTGGTTAATATGAACATTTTAAGACTAAAAATTACTGCAGCAGAAAGAGAGAGAGAGAGAGAGAAAGGGGGGATATAGATTTTCAATGTTAAGTTAATTGGAGCCAGAGTTGATGGAGCCAGAAGTGTGGCCATGCTCACTTTTGGACTCACTATTTGGAATGGATTAGCTATGTCCATTTATGTGTTCACTGCAAAATGTTTAAACTGATCAGTCCTGTTTTTCATATATATTTTCATATTTAACACAGCGAAAATCAGGTACAGCGTCTTTAAGAACAAACCAAACTCCAGATGGTCCTGTCCCTACATCCAGGGGCTTTTTCCTCTTGCACCTGTCAGATGTGGTGGTTGACAGGTGTCAGACAACACACTGTCTGCACCGGTGCATGTCATGGAAACTGTGCACTTTAAAGGTACGCACACACTCACACTCACACACCACAGACTGTATATAGAAATGAACTTACCTAATCTTCTAGCTGCTGCGTTGAGGTCTGCAAAGGTGAGAATTTTCAGTCCCGCTCCTGCCTGCATCTGTGATATTTTAGGGATTTTATAAAACACAGAGAAGCGGAAAGGAATTGTCTAAAATATGCATAAGATTGGACCACATCTGTAAGTTGAGGAAGATTAAAATACTTATAATAAATAAAATAAAAAATAAATA
>JACN01083057.1:0-10211 GCA_000787155.1 Scartelaos histophorus | reverse complement strand
ATGTGTATCATGATATGTATCGTATCGGCAGACTCGAGGCAATCCACACCACTAATGAGTAGTACATAAGTAGAGTTTGCCTTAATGTCAGAAGTCAGAATATGCCTGAATATGTCCGTCGTGTGCTGTCTACATTTAGTATAATTAAGATCAAAGAATCAGGACGTGTGTATTAGTATACTAGTTGTTGTTAGCTTTACCCTCGTGGCAAAACTTCATTCTGGTCTCTGATGGTTGTGAAAAGCTCTTATGAAGAATTACAATGCTCAGAATGTGTAAGGTAAGTGAGGAATAACTCTGGACCACTGTAAACTGGTCTGTTCTTCACATTTTTAAAACGGTATAAATCAGGTACAGCATCTTTAAGAACATTAGAAGTTCTAAAGTGTTTCAAAATGGATTTGCGTTTTGTTTCATTCACACATTTGAGTAATCCTTTATTATTTGTCTGTACATCTCCCAAGCTAAAAATGTTCTATTCCACCTTGTGATGTCATGAAGTGATAGTTTTCAACAGTCACATTTTACTTTTAGTTCAGTCGGGCAGTTTGGCAGTTCCAGAGCTGAAACTATCCAAATATTTCTAGGGAAGGTGTATGGATTTTAAAAAAGCAGTTCACGTCCTGTATTACCACATGACATCACAAGGTGGAACAGAGTGTTTTCTGTTGGACTGTCAAACATGTGTGAATGAAACAAAACACAACTCCAGGTCTGTTGGCGATGGGGAAACTACATTAGAACATAGATGAGAATAGGGCGTCATATGGGCCTTTAACATGTTTTCCCATCCACCTGCAGCGCCCGGGCCTAATGAGATCTCAAAGCCCAGAACCTGTTCCAGATTGAAGACAGATGACGGAGCGGGGGATTAACGATTTGCGGCTGACGTTCAGCATGTAGCATTTAGCCGTTAGCGCTAGCGGGTTGAGTCTCAGCTGCGGGTACAGGAACGCCGGCTGGTAAAACCAACAGCTGTGAAGAAACTGTGCGCCAACAGGAATCATGAGGTGTGACTGTGCTCCTTATGCACCTGCCTGCGTCTCCGAGGGGTCTACACATGAAGGCTTTGCGGTAACACGTCCAAATCATGTGCACTTAAAGGCTTATTAGGTTTTGAACTGATATTTTGTAATAATTTATTCTATATGTAAATCATTATTAATCATCAACATTTCTTTAATACTTAATATGAAGCTGTGAGTCTGGTCAATGGGGAATTTCACAGAGTTCAGGTGGGCGTGATTGACAGGCGGATGAGCCAATCAGGGACATGTTTCTGCATCTGTTTGTATCAAAACAAACATGGCTGCTTCTGAGGAAAAAAGAAAGGAAAAAATATCACTACAATCTGAAAAATAGAGAACAGATTTCTGCAGAATCAGTGAACTTTATTTATTCTGATGTTCCTCTGTATAACCCCCACCTAACCCCAACCCCAACCCTAACCCTAACCCTAACCTCCTCTTGTTCTGGGGTCAGCTCCAGCTCCCCAAAATAAGACTTAAAAACAGGGAAACGGGGCCTATGATCAGTCTGAGGATCCATTTACATGAGAACGCGTGTGGGTAAAAACAAAATATTTTATCAGAAGTGCCTTTCGTTACATGGTGATGGCATTTTTGGGGCTTAAAAACCTAAAAATCTGAAACCACCCTCCAAAGTAGAAAAGTTGAATGCACTCCACCATTTCCATCTACACTGCCCAAGACACAAAACTCTTTCCAGATCTTCTCACATTGCGTAGGGATTTACATCACATGCATACAGTACAATAGTGTATCACAGCACCACCTAGCTGCCTGGCATGCACCCAATCCAATTCCACACACTATTGCGCCAGTGTATGTAAGCAGATTTCCTCTAGAAAACAAATGTGGGAAAAAAAAGTGAAGATGCAATGTAACTTTTGAGTCTTCTGTTCAGACCATCATCATATAAACTTAAAGAGCCATTAAACACTCATCACATGGCGCCGACCGGTGCGCTCTGGACTTTGAAACCAAGCGGAAATTTGTGCTTAGATCACGCCATTTCCCTTTTCTCCAGACACGGCAAAACTCAGTGGTGCCCGGCGGTGCCAGTAGGGGGCGGGGCTGTGCTCATCATGTAATAACTTGAATCTGACTCATTGGCGGCACTTTGTCCAACCCAAAAATTCTGGCTGTAGTTGATCCTAACAGACACGACTTTGACCCAAAAGTCTGATTTTTAACAAATTTGCACTAAAATGACAAAATAAGGCCAGGATTAGGTATTTCTTTCTGTTTTAGACCCATTTACACAGTCAATCAGTAGAAAAAAGTGATTTTGGGTGTTTAGTGGCCCTTTAAGATGGATAGGATATAAAAAAAAACAAAACAAAAAAAAAACAGAGGGATATTATTATTGAAATGTCAAGTAAAACAAAAAGAAAAAAAAAACATGATAGTGCTCTTTGACTGAAAGGAGCACTAAGTCACTTGTTTCAATGGAGGTTTGACGCCTTTATTAATACGCCGTTATTGTTGTGCCTGGAATGTTCCACAGTAAGACCATAAACTTCTACATAACATCTTTATTTATTCATTTACAGGAGGTGTTATATTGCTGAATATTTTAGTACCTTGAGAAGATACATTCTTACATGAGTGGGATCTCCTCTCCAGAGTTGAAATTGAAACTTGAAGTTAACTTGAAACCTGCACTTCAAGGTAGAACAGAGCATTTTGAGCTTTGGACATGTAGACCGACTAATGAGGGTTATTCAAATGTGGGAACAAATCACAAAAGTCCAGTTATGTTTTTGGTGTGGGAACAAAATTCTAACACGGCCTAAAGCTTCCGAGGGTCATTTTTGTGTAATATAGGAGCTTTAAACTAACGAACCTGCTATTAATCCAACCTCACAAACAATACACACATGTGGACATATACATCCTACTTTCCCATGGTAGTTCTAAGGGGTTTCTGCTCTGCTTTCTGAACTCAAATAGCTCTGAACGTGTACCACCTTGAAGATCTCCTCCACACGCCGCCCTGGGCCTGCTGGGTGAGGAGCTATGGAGATGGGGCATGTTATGGAGGTTCTTAGACTTTCTCTGGTGGATCTGGCGCTCTTTACAAGGTGTGTGCTCTGCCCCCGGGACCTGAGCGGCCTTTGGAGGTATGTTCTCAGGATGTGCTCAGCGTCAGGGTGGAGAGGACTCGTGTGGATGGGAGAGGGAAGAGACGATCCTGCAGGTGGTAAAGATTCCAAACATTTGAGAAGGTGCCAGCAGAGGGCAGTGGAGTGCTGTTTGTCTGGGATGTTTTGGATAGAAAACAGAAAAAGCTGCATGCATGAATGAAAGGAAATACCAAGTTCCATCATTTTGTTCATTTCACATCAAAGACAGTGGCAAAGTATGAGAGTTTCATAGATTTTGAAAGAAATATCCAAACTTCTGCTCCACAAATGTCGATCTTTATCATTATTTGTTAATTATCTGTAAAGTCCAGAATGATATCTGACATAATCGTGCAATCACATTTGTTTATTTCAGTTACACATGTGAAACGGAGGAGCTCATGTATCATTGATATTATTTTTCTCTCTTTGATCCTCAGAAGCAGCCATATTTCTTTTTATACGGGCGGATAATGATTGGCTAATCCATTTGTCAATCACGTTAAATCTGAACTCTGAGATTCAAGGGTGACCAGACTCACAGCTGTGTAAAGTCTTGAAGTAGTGTGTATTCTGGAGTCCAGGCAAATTATGCAATGTTCTGGAGATGGCATCTAAATGATTCCATGGAAATAGAAAGTGTAAACCTATTCTCCATGGAGAAGATGAAGTTGTGTGTCATACAGTGTTCACTGCATAAAAGCTTGGCCAAAATGTAAGATATAAACACTTAAATCTATCAGAAAATGGCTTAAAAGTAGTGAAATGATCTGTCCATGCGGCAAGATCAATTGGCTGGACAAGTTCTCTTAAAATAAACTTCCTCTAGACTAGAATGTTCAGTCTCTGGTGAGTGTTCATGGGCTGAAATAAGTTTATAGATGCAAAGTTTGAGAGAAAAGTTTTATGATCAGTGTTCATGGCCTGATAATAAGTTCTCAGATGCCAAATTCTACACAAAAAGATTTAAATTCTGCTAAATTCTTGATAAACGTATTTAAAACAAGTTTAAGATGAGTCGGAATGGCCTGATAATAAATTCAAAGATGCTAAATTCTTGATAGAAGTACTTGAAATCAGTCTGACATGAGTTCCTTGTCAGTCTGTATCAAGCAAATCTGTATCACTGAATCTAAAAACAAGTGAAGTGTTGCAGGGAAAACTATGGGAAATAAATTGTAGCTTCTTTTAAACATTTATTGCCAAAATTTGAGATTTCCTGACTATTTAAGTCAAGAAATATAAGAAGAAATATATGTGACAATTTTTAAGATTATAGAACCAATTCAGAACTTGTAAGTAAAGAATAAATCTGAACACCAGATGAAGAACCTGACTTTGAAAATGTCGGCCAGATCAAAGAAATTTGCAGTGTAATATTATAGCTGCACTGCAAATTTCTCTGATCTGGCCAAGATTTTCTAACTTATATCAGGTTCTTCATCTTGTTTTCAGATTTATTCTCTACTTAATAGTTCAGAGACTCCATCATTCTGGTCTAAAGGGAGTTTATTTTAAAATAACTTGATCTTGATCTTAATGATTATGAGCTGAGTCTTTTTCTGATTGATTAAGTGTTTATATCTTAAATTTTGCAATGCACTGGAAACAAGCTGGATGAGACTATTCTTTGACTAAAAAGTTAAGTACAGGGGCAAATTAATTGAGTATATTCATTAAAAAGTCCCCTAAACTGACAACATCAGCTCTTTTTTTCGTTTCTACTGTCTCAAAGTCGCCCCATTTAACGTGGCTTTAAAAAAACTTGAACTTTGATGATAAAATGAAGACCTTTTCAGTTGTCACGTTTTCACAGTTGCAGAAGTACGAGCCTGACTTTCGTATCCAACACAAAACGTCTACAAGTTTGTCCACAGTCCATCCCTATAAAACGGCCCATTTTTACCTCTTCACCCACTTTCCTGCGATTCCCCATGAACCTGTCCACGCCGAGTCTTCTCCAAGTCTTCCAACGTGCATCGAATTTACGTCAACATGTCATATCAATGAAGAAAAGAAAAGAAAAACGATAAAATTGTATCTAGTCACATGTCGCGCATCTGGCTCTGCTTCTTGTTAAACGGGAAAAAGAGAAAAGTCATGCATCACGATCCGATTTTGTCAAAAAGCCGGTCTTGTATTCTCGTCTTTCAGCTCGGTTCGCTTCCTCGGGAGTGCGGTTGAGAGATGAGTCCTCCATCGCGGGGCTAATGGGTGTCAGATGTGCGTTAGCGTGTTTCGTGTTAGCGTGTTAGCATGATGAGCGGAGTAGCAGCTGGAGTTCTGCAGGGCCCCCCTCCCGCCCCGACCCCCTCAGAATAAGTCTGTATTTGGATTCCCGCTCCCCCTCCTCGTGGGATAATATATTGGTATTAATAAAGCGAAAGGTTCCGAATCCGTGCAACAGATCGTTTTCCAAGGTTTTTTTTTCGTTTTTTTTCTGTGGAAGCTATCAGATGATGTGGATGTAAGGGCGATGCTTAGTGCACCACATGGGGATATATATGTGGATAGATAAAAAACATACTACTCTATAAATAATAAAGGCAATTATTTCTTACATATTTGGTCTGCTTAAAGCTAATACTGTATGTAACTTTTTATCCAAAAATAGACTCAAATAAAAGCTTTTTTCCCCATTATTGAAGAACTTACATACCGTGTTGGGGCTTACATCTCCTCAGAACCGACTCTTATTTGGGTTGGGGGAGGGTCTTCTTCTGCTTGTTCACACGGAAATGTTGTTCCTTTGGCTATAATATTCCACAGCATGGAAGAAAAAGTTTTAGAATGTTCCAAAATGTAACTTTCTGTTTCTATGGAATCATGCAAGCAACAAACCATCTCCAGAAAGTTACATATCGTCACCGTCCTAAAATAATCACCTAAGTCACTTTTTGCCTAAGTTCTTCTTTAGGCAAAAAAATGCCATAATTTCAATTTTGGGGTGAGTTTTTTGTGTTTCCTGAAAAACTTGAAAAGATGACTTATGTGATTATTTTAGGAAGGTGTCGATATGGTTGTTGAAATTGCATTCATTGGGGCTACATTTTTAACTTAAATGTTTTTAACTTAACCATTGTTTTCTCTTCCAAAAATACAGTTGGAGTGTAATGGAACAGTACTGCATGCACTGCAAAAAGAGTAAGATATAAACACTTAAATCTATCTGAAAATGACTTAAAAGTAGTGAAATTCTATTCAAATAAACTCCCTCTAGCTTAGAATGAGGCAGTCTCAGAACAAGTAAGTCAATAATAAATCTGAAGACAAGATGAATAACCTGATAAATATTTTAAAATCTTGGCCAGATCAGAGGAGGAGGATTAAAGAGGAGAGTGAGGGGAAGGGGGGCGGGGTCTGGAGGTCTAAGGAGCGATGTGATTGGTCCAACAGGTCTCCACACTTCAACTGCAGCGTGTGGTTTGTATCAAAAGTGCCTGTCTGTGATCAGGGCAGTCTTTTGTGATGTCACCAACTACTTGAAATTGGAAGCGCTTTAGTTTCCACAAAAATTGCCAAAAAATGATTAGAAACAGTGAAAAAAAAAGCTATTAAAACATCATATTTAGTGACAAAAAGGTGTGTTTAGTGTTCCCCTTTGCGTGCCTTTTCTACGTTTGCATGAAGCCATGAAAAAGCTCTTTGATAAATCCCGGATGGTGATGAGTCTTCAGATATCTGCCCCGACTGCCCCGAGCAACTTCACTTGGAAAATAACATTTCCTGGAAGCACGAGGAACCCAGTCTAATGCAAACATGCTTTAAAATGTCGATTCCTCATCACGAACAGACCTGGAGTTATGTTTTGTTTTGTACACGTGTGAAACAGAAAACACTCTGTTCCACCTTGTGATGTCATGCGGTAATACAGGAAGTCGATGTGTTTTCAGACTCCACACACCTTCACTCCAATCATTTGGACACTTATACACAGGTCAAAGGAGCTGTTAACTTCAACTACATGACATCACAAGGTGGAGCAGAGCATTCTGAGCTTTGGAGATATACAGATTAATAATAAAGCTTTACTCCAAGACGTTACCCAGGACAGTCTTGGATTTGAGCCCTGTGTCCCCTGTCCCAGCAGGTTTATCCAAAACCACAGATTTATCCCAGTTTAATACAAGAAATGTCCAGCGTGTCACTATTTTTGACCAATTTGATCCCCGCCAACAGTAAAAAGAGGCATAAACTGTCATTTGTTTAGGTAAAATGCAAAAAATCAGCTTAAAAATGAACAAAACATAAAAAAGTGACTATACAGACTCACGTTATTCATGAATGGTCTCAGCTTTCCTTAATTATGCACTTGTTTCACAATTTTATTATTACCAACAGCCAGTCCCAGGTTTTGATTTTGAAAGGACTTAAACCACACAAGAGTTTGCAAATTTTGCGTAACACCGGACCTTTTAGAGCTGCGTTAACTCTCTCCAGGGTGATTACGGAGGAGTCCAAGGCCACGCTCTGGTCCCGCTTATGGCCCCGCCGGCTCACCGTACGCCATACTAGATGGGCGGGGACGGAGGTGGCGCTTAACTGGAAGTGGCGTCCCCGTCCGAGCACGACACTGGGACCATGTGCGAGCCTGTAATGTTGAAACAGTGCATGATGGTCGAGAATGGGTCGTATTTCAAAGCAGGACAAACAGACAGGAACCAGGGGAAATTTGAGGAACAGTTTGAGCTTATACCAACACCAGAAGATTTTCATAATTAAAAAGTGGGACACACCGGGTTGGGATGGTTGGATAATAATAAAATTGTGAAAAGAGCGAGCAACATTGTCCATTCTTCACTCAGTGACTGCAAATTTCATAAAACTAACCAAGCTTCATTCTCTTAAATCTATACAAAAAAATCTTACTTATCTTGTTTTAAGGGATATATACTAAATGAACTAAATATAATTTCATAAAACTAACCAAGCTTCATTCTCTTAAATCTATACAAAAAAATCTTACTTATCTTGTTTTAAGGGATATATACTAAATGATGACTAAATATGTAAGATTATTAAGCTTATTTCAAGAAAATATTATTATTATTTAGTTTTTATATCTATAAACTAGTTAGAATACACACAAAACAAGTGTTAAGATGGTTTTAAAGACATCAGCCATTCTTAAAACAAGAGTATTTTTAGGTTTTATCCTTTATTTTAGACCACTAAAATACTTAGATTATTGCTTAAAATAAATTATTTTTATCTTATTTTGAAATGTATGAAGGCCTAGATATATTTTCCTGATAAGTAAATTTCACTTACTGCACTTGTGGATAATTTAACTTGTTTATTGTGCATTTAAACTTAAAACAAGTGTGTTTGTCTAGTTTTCAGAAGGGTTTCTGTGCAGTGTTGTTAGTCATTCATAATCTGAGGAGCTTTTATGGTCATTTTAAAGGATGGTTTCTATATTTTAGCAAAGAAATTCATTATATTACACCTCTTTCTGTTGGCAGGGATCAAATTGGTCAGAAACAGGGATACCAGGGACATTTTTTGTATAAAACTGGGACAAATCACTGGTTTTGGTTAAATCTGCTGGGACAGGGGACACCGGCTCAAACTGGGACCAAGCTAAAACGATGCAGATACAGTAGGACAGAAGAGCTGCACCTGCTCCAGTGTAGAGACACGTCTGGACATGTCCAAGTGAACTGAGGCTGATTCATTAGCTCTCTGTGTGTGTGTGTTTTTATATGTGAGTGTGTGTGGTGGAGAACTCATATTATGCATTCTTGTGGCTTTAATTCCCTTTTAAACATGCTTTCAACACTTGTGGAGTCGTATTTCATATTTTCTTATATTAAAGGGCCCATATTACGCCATTTTCTGAGCTGTTATAATGCTGTTTCCTCATCACAAAAATATCTGGAGCTGTGGTGTTTCATCCTTCCACATTCATCCCTGGAGCAGCCAATCTCCACGCAACAAAAGGTCAAAGGTGTTAACAGTTACCACTTCATGACATCAGAAGGTGCAACTGAACTTTTTGAGCACTGAAGATGTAGACAGACTAATAATAAAGGGTTCTCAAACGTGTGTGAATGAAACAAAAACACAACTCCAGGTCTGTTTTTGAGGAGGTAACAACATCATAACATGGTTTAAAGATCACATGATAAATTTTACATAATATAAAACCTTGAAAATAAGTTCTAAAAGCTAGTCCTTGGTTCCCAATGAGGCATTTTGGCGTTGTAGCTCCCTCTGCTGCCAGCAATGAGAATTAATAATCGAATTAATAATAGTCAAGTGTTTGTTATGAACACAGAAGGAAAAAAAAAATATATTTTTTACCTGTGACACAACAATCCAGGAAAAATCTGGCATATTTAGGCTGAGTTCTTCTCTCAAATGGAAAATACTCTGTTCCACCTTGTGATGTCATATGGCAATATATGAAGTGCTCCACTGTGTTTTTAAACTCCATACATCTTCACCATAATCATTTAGATTATTTCAGTCTTGAAATCTCTTCTGAAGAAAAGGGAAAAGAATCTGTTGACTTGATGACATCACAAGGTGCAACGTCTGTTCTTTTAGAGATGTAGACAGACCAATATGTGTGAATGAAACAAAACAAAACTTATTTTTGATGAGGTAACAACATTATAACATAACTTTAAGGTGCATTATGTAACTTTTTGCTGGAATGTTCCACAGTATGGCATTAAAGAGTTCTATCTTACATTTATGAAATTACATGTGGTTTTTGAGCCCGAATACAAATTTTGACTGTGAGCGGGGTCGCCTCTCCACAGATCTGACCTGTATCTCAGTCAGGTTTTGTTTCCATGAAGACAGAAAGGTTTAATGCCATACTGTGAAACATTCCAGACAAAGCAATAACATCTCCATGGAGAAAAGGATTTGACGGATCCTCCACCAGAAAAGTTACACAATGCACATTTAAAGCTCACGAGTCGAGTTTGTGTAATGGAGAGCCTTTGAGAGCCTTTGAGTAAAATGTGTCCCAGAAAATATGACTAATGAAAGAGCGCGAGTGGCCTACAATAAAGCAGGCCACAGGTGCAGTGTCGGAGCGGGGCCAGTG
>JACN01142864.1:0-14828 GCA_000787155.1 Scartelaos histophorus | reverse complement strand
ATAATAAATATAATAAAAATGTACGTTTAGTTTTCAGTTTTAAAGTACAGTACTTTGCTAATTTTACTTTATGTTCCACCACTGACCCGGTATCACTTCTTAAACTACCTGTGAACATGTCATTAACAAAATTTAACTCACAGTCTGGCATGAGTGAGACTTTTGCAGGAGATGTATCGTTGAACCTGGGACTGGTTGATCCCATAAATACTGGACCACACAAACGTGGCACCGATGGTAATGGTCCAGAAAGTGTGACGTCTCAAAGGATTCAGGTCAAAGCTAAAATAACACAAATAACAAAACAGTGATGTCATATTATTATATTTTACATGTTTATGCGTCACCAAGAGTCATCGTACTCCCAGATGTCGAGTCTCCCTCCTTCTTGTGAATCTTTGATAATGGGAAATACGCCTCCTTTTATAGTCACAGAACGGACAATGACAGCGAGAAAACCTGCCAACATGACACCGACCTGTGGACAAGACGTTAACATCAAATCAGATTTCTAATATGAAGGATTCAAGTGAACAATGTCAAAATGATCTTGATTGGTTTGTAATTATAGTTTTTTTCAATAGCTGTTGATCTTTACTATACTTACCACAGCTTGTCACCAATTTATTTTGGGAAAGGCCTTTACCAGCATTTTAAAAGTTATGTCAATTGAAAGAAACCGTACATTACATTTTGCTGCGACAATTATTGTAAAATGTATTTTTGTATGCTTAATATTACTTGAAATAATTTAATTTTAACTTTAAAAACACTTTTAAATTACAAGTATGTGTGTCTTTCAGCAACTGCTTAATTACCAGTTACTGATTAATTATTACTATACAATTTTTACAACATTTTAGAGTTAAGGCAAATGACCTGGAATAGACCCACCACCGCTCCTCAACTCTGTAACTGATGACTGTATTAGTTAACAAAGATGACCACAAAAACAGATCTGAGTAACATGCGGTTTACCTGAAACACATCAGTCCACACTACAGCCTTCAAACCACCCTGGAACAATAATGAAGCCAAACATATGTACCATTACAAACAAGGAAGGTAAAGACTGTAAATGTTTGCATTTTGTTATGTTTCATTTTGTCCTTCACATACCAGTGTACAGTAGAAGGTGCAGACTAGTCCCGTGGACACTACAGCACCCCAGAGATCCATTCCTGTTACTACAAAGATGGCAATAATATATGTAGTTATTAGTCAAACCATTAGTCAGGACAGTAAACCGTAATCAACAAAGTCTTTGAGTGTCACCTCATCAAAAACATATGTGGAGTTGTGTTTTGGTTTATTCAGACATGAGTAATCCTCTAAAATCAGTCTGTCTACCTCTCCAAAGCTCCAAATTGCTCTTTTGTGGCATTTAAAAACAAAGTGAAGCACTTCCTGAGTGTTTTCTGTTTGAGAGAAGCACTCCTAAATATGCAGGATGTGTGTTAAATATGTGTGAATGAAACAAAACACCACTACAGGTATGTTTGTGAAACAACGTTATAACATAGCTCAAGTATAACATGCATAATATGGGGCCTTTACATCAGCCAAATGCATTTTAATGGGATGACCACAGCTTACCTTGAGTTAAAGCTAAGGCAGGGGTATAAATAACTATCCCAGTATAAAGCACCTGCAAAAATAGGAATGTTTCTGAGATATCTCTTGTGGTTTTGGGTCTTTGGTTTTTGGTTTGATATTGTGGAAAAGTGACTCACAGTCTGCACAATGAATAACACAGTGCCCAGCAGACGAGTGGCTCTGTTGAAACGCAGCTCCAAATACTTCACATTGGCCGGAAAACAAGGCAGAGACAGAGAGACAGAAAGGTTATCATGGCACCAACAAATGAGAAATATTTTGTTATTAAAAATGTAAAAGTACCCAATAAAATAACTGCATGTATAATATAACTACCAAGCAACAATCTACCACCAATTTATGTATTTATTTTTTACTATGGCCGGGAGATACACTTAGAAAAAAACTTTATTGATCCTCATTGGAAAGTATTTCATTTAATTAGCAGACTCACCTCATTTGTGCTCGTAATGCCCAGTCTGTAGAAAACTGGGAGGAAGATCTCAGATGTCACTGTCATTGTCAACACGTAAGAAATACAGGAAAAGACAATAATGGCTCCATAACGATACACCTAAAACAAAGAGGGAAAAAGGTTGTGTAAATAATATTGCACATTGCTAAGTTTCTGAATGTCAGTATGGCTTTGTAAGTTTTGTGTTTATTTCATTAGCACAACTTAATGTCATAAAATTTACATAAGAAAATAACGGTAAAGCAATTGTTGAAAATATAGTCTTCATTATTTTCATGGAAACGGTTTTCATACAGTCAAACATTAGTGCTTTTACTTTGTATTTAAAGATGAAAGTGCGACCTAATAAAAGTGTTGATTCCTTTGCTTTTGTCTTATCTCAAGGTTCAGTTTCACTTCTGTTTGTGAAACATTGTAAATCTTTGTAACCTGCCCTGTGATTTGCACTCACCTCTGCTGGAGTAGACAGCACAGTGATGGCCGACATAAAGCTGGCCGTCAGGGACATGGCCACAGGGAGAGCCGTGAGTCTCCGGCCTCCCATCAGAAAGTCCCCAGGAGCCTGCCGGTGCCGGTCTGTCCAGGCATAGTACACCCCCACAGCTGCAGACACCAACAGCATCAGAGCAAAAACCACATAGTCCCCAAACATAAAGGAGCCGGAGACTGGAGGGGTCCCGGACATGATTGTGAAAAAAATAAAATAGTACAAGTAAAAGAGTTTTGGGATGATGAAGCCAACTGAAGATGGTCAGGAGCCTATTTGCAAATTACAACAATGATAAAAAGGCACAAAAAATGTCTTAGTAGAAAACCTATAGGGATAAGCAGACTACACTGGGAGGGAAGGGCGGTTGTAAGTACTTGAATTATTCTTTAAGATAAATCCTACACCAAAGCATAACATCACATCACATGATGATGAAAAAATAATTAATAGTAGTGGTCCTATTATGAAATAAGTAGTCCATCTCCCTTGCGTCTGAACTAAACTAAACTAAACTACTAAAAGATTTGAGAGGGTAAAAAAGCCGAGAAATGCTGGACCGGAGTCCTGCAGGTGAATGTGAGTCAAGAGGCTGAATAAAGGGCTATTCACCTGACCACGCACAGGGCTGCACCAATCACCACACACTCGAACTGCTGTGTCAGTACCATTGTGTCTCGCCAAGTTTTCAAAGTAGCATCTGAACTCACAGTCTTTTCAACTGTATCCTTCCAGGCATGACTTTCAGAATGTTCTGAAAAAGAATGTAAATGGGAGTCAATTAAAATTACTGACCTACACCAGTTATACAACTTGAAATTCTCCAAGACCTGAAGTATAAGATCCTGTGTCATTCACATTTTCAGTAATCAGTCATTGAGCTTTAAATAATTAACAATTTGACTTGTTCTACAACAGCATCCTGAACAAGCTGAGGGGATAGTGCTGTAATGTACTGCAAATGTGAGTTCATGGTTGTTTTGTATTTGGTTTGTTTTTTATCTACATTCCTGATAGACATAGAATATACCTAACTGAAGTCCTTTGCCCCCAAAGTACTTTAGACTGATACCAAAAAATCTGGTATCGCTTTTCCCTATTGTATATGACAAAAAAGTAGAACGTAATGGCTACAAAATGTGCATTGGAGTTGAAGGGGAAAATAAAAACTCTTATCAAACCAGGGCTATTCTTTGTTATTCACCTGAGCACAGGGCTGCACCAGTCACAACTCACTGTAACTTCTGTGTAAGTACCATTCTGTCACCAAGAAGTTTTCAAAAAGTTTTCAAAGTCTTTTCAAACAATGTATCTTTCCTGGCCTGAAGTTCAGAATGTCCTGAAAAAGAATGGAGATAGGAGGAGATTCAAGTGACTGACCAGTTGTGCAACTGGACTTTCTGAGTCTCAAAGGCCTGAAGTATGTGATCCTGTGTTATTCCAGTTTTCAGTAATCAATTACTCATTTTTTATCAATTAACAATTAAATCGTTTTGATGTTGTTATTAGTCACAATAACAACTTTTCTAGCTGTGTACGCTGTAAGGATGAGTTTTATCATTTATCTCAGCATTTGTTTTATGAGTTGTCAGCTTACTTGAGGCGATCAAAAACAAGAGTCCAGGAGACTTGATGTAGTTGCGTATGGTTACTTTAATTCTGACTCAAGCAGATGCAGATACAGGTCATCATTCAGTGTCTCCTCTTCAACATGTCACTATCAAACCATCTCTGTAGTACAGTGGTAACAGGTCCCTTATATACCTCTTGGCATCCCTGAAGAGCATTCATTGTTTTACAGAACCCCTTGTTTTTCTTTAATTATGCAATGGTAGGTATGGTTAAGTTTTACAGCATCTTATGGTTATCATTTGACTAGCAGTATGTTTCCAATACGATGGCCTGGACCTTCAAGAGTTAATCATGTACCCAGTAGGTGGTGAGCAGATGCTGGTTACACTTTTAACCCCTGTGATGACCACACACTCACCAGTCCCTTCAACTCTACTCCTTTAACCTTACTAACACACAGAGGACACATAAAACAATGACATTCTACAAAGATATTTCTCAGAGTCTGCTCTGCTCACATGACTCTGCTCCTTCTGCTGCTTTCTGCACAATCAGCTAAAAGATTAAAGTGAAAGTAAGAATGGATAAAAGGCATATTACACGCACACACATAGCAGTGAAGTAAAGCATATTTCAATTTTTACACGAATACTGCAAAACTAACCCAAACCGGAAGTACAAGGTGACAATCATCTTGCCTTCGTCGTGCACGTGGTGCCAGGGTTTCCCAGCATGCTTTTCTCCATCATGGCTGCGCCCTGCGCTCGGCGTGTGTGTAAACCATGGTGTAAACACTCCGAGTTTTGAAACTATTTAAATCAAAGATTTATTGATTAGATGTAAAACAGCATCGTGTGTGTCTAATGTTTGAAACAGAAAGACAAAGATGAAGATCAAATCCAAGTCCTCGTATCATAAATCTGAAAACACATTCAGGGTGAGTCCACTGAAGCATGTTGTTTCTGCAGAATTGAACTAGAGACACGAATAAACCTTGTATTATACAGTAATTACTCGACTTTGTGTCCATATATATCTAATGTGAAAGAGGCAGACGGTCGCTAAATGTTGTGTTGTTTACGTTCTGCTGTGGATAATACATTGGGTTAGATGGAAAATATAAAGAACAAATCATTAAATAACAAATAACATAAACTTGTTGAGTGATCAACATGGGTGAAATGGCACCACATTATTGCTTTGCTCTGTTTTATATATGTGCTGTTTTGCTGAACATCGTGTACATTAATGTCATTTCTTTACAGTTTCTCACTTTTGCTGAGAGACTTGCCAATGTGAACATCGATGTGATTCACCGTATTGACCGCACAGGCTCCTATGCAGAGGTACTGTCACTATGATTATGCTACTCTCCTTCTGTTTACACCTTTTACACTTTAATCTGTTTAACTCTAACCTCATCTATGTTTTCAATTTAGGAAGTAGAGACATATTTTTTTGAAGGCCTCACAAAATGGAGAGACCTGGACTTGACAGAGCATTTCAGTACGTTTACTTTATTACTTACAAAAATATCTTTTACATACATGTTAATACCGACAAGCTCCTCTTTTCCTTTTTATCAGCCACGTTTCTGAAAGAAGTCACAAACAAATCCCAGTCCTTCAATCTGCTGGTGTTCCATCAGAAGTCGATAGTGGAGAGTCTGAAGATGCATCTTGGCATCAAAAACAGCCTCGCCTTCCAGCCACTGTTAGAGTAAGTGTGCTTTGTCTTAAAGGTACACTGTGTAACTTTTCTGATGAGGAATTCATCACCTGTTTGTTTCTATGGATATATTATTACTCCTAATATTCCACAGTATAACACTTAACAACTTAGCATTACATTTCTTTAATATACAAGTGATTTTATCGCTCAAAAATATCTAGAGAAACAGATCTGACCTGTACTTTGGTCTCCATGGTGATAGAAGAAGGGTTTAATGCCATACTGTGAAACATTTCAGACAAAAGAAATAACATCTCCATAGGGAAAAGCATTTGACAGCCCCTTCGCCAGAAAAGTTACACAATGCACCTTTAATGTATATGTACAGTTGACAGATGAAAATTATTTAAATAATTATTACATTTATTTTTTGTATTTAATTATATTTTGTTAACTGTAGTTGTAGTAATATTATGTATGCCATTCTTCTTAGCCTTTATTCAGTTGCATGCATTTTGACCTGTGTTCTCATGCCTTGAAATTTTCTGTCTATGAGGAAGAAAACAAAAGCAGATTTTTAGGTGGAACGTTCAAAATTTTGCAGAAATTTGAGTATTTGGGGCCAGCTAGCAAAACAGTTCAAGCCCTGGTTTAAGAAAGTTGTGATATAATTTCATATTATGTTTTTGCCATGTTGCCTACTCCTTAGATCCCTATATAGGTTGCAGAAATAGCTAAAATGCATACTCTGGTCTATTCTGTTATTAATTGCCCTGATTGTCTGGTTGAAATCTTATACTGTGTTCCTTGTTTCAGTTTGGTGGTCCAGCTGGCCAGAGATCTGCAGACAGACTTTTATCCACACTTTCCAGATTTCTTCGTCCTGATCACGGCTCTTCTGGACACCAAAGACACAGAGCTGCTGGAGTGGGCCTTCACCTGCCTGTCCTACCTCTTCAAATATCTGTGGAGACTCATGGTTAAAGACATGGCCAACATTTACAGGTGGATATCTATGCTCCTAGACATGCAAAAATACAGAAAAGCAATGTTATAATTTGTAAAATTTGTAAGTGTATATATGAGTCATTTTGTCTAAATAAAGCATTGTTGGTGTAGGAGTTAATAATACAGTAAAACAGTAATTAATTGATCCTTTTTAACATATATTTCTTTTTCCATATATAGTTTGTACAGCACACTGTTGGCACACAAGAAAGAGCACATCAAGAAGTTTGCTGCAGAGAGTTTCTCTTTTCTGATGAGAAAGGTACAATGACACTCTTGTTGTGCTCGACATCTTTGTTTTTTGTATTGGGTTTACAGCACTGTTTGTTTTATTTGTCCACAGGTTCCTGATTTTGACGCCCTCCTCAATCACGTGTTTTCAGATCTACAACAGCATCCCGAAAAATCAGAGGGAACAGGGCAGCTGCTGTTTGAGATGTGCAAAGGAGTTAGAAACATGTTTCACTCGTGTACTGCAAATGTGAGTTCATGGTGATTTTGTATTTTTTATCTACAGTCCTGATAAACATACAATATACCTAATTGAAACCATTTGTATACATATTTATTTAAATCCCTTCACCCTTAATATTAGACCAGTATGGAGTATCGATTTTGAAAAAAAAAAAAATCCCCTCTCCAAAGTACTTTATATTGATACTAAACCCTATTGTATATGACATAAAAGTAGAATGTAATGGCAGAATGTTTAAAATGACTATCTGGATTATGTTTTGGAGTTGAGGGCAAAAAAAACTCTCATTAAATCAGCGTCACCTATTCTTAAGATGAACTGATAGGAGAAGAGCATGTAATATCTATACATAATGTTTTTTTGTCCAGGCTCTCCCTGTGGCCCTGCGTAAACTGGGCCCCACCACTTGCTCTGGCCTCTCTCTGCCCTGGGACACTGTTAGAGACGCTCTCGATCAAATGGCTCAATCTGCCGCTGATCATGTGAACAAAGAGCACTTCCTGGTCATGTTTGAGTGTCTACAGGTGAGTGCTTTAGTCTGATTTGGCTCATCATGATGTCCATGTCCATTATTTTGATCCTAAGCGCCACATCTTACACACAATGTCTACAGTCCAGTGTGGTTGAGGTCCTCGGTGTAGTTGAGGCCGGAGGGGACGACGCAGAGGAGGCCATGGACCAAATGGAGCGACTGCTGTTTATTTTACACACACTGGTGTCACACAGAGATGGAGCCAAGGTCACAAAACCAGAGGACGTCTGCCAGGTATAAAACAAAGAATAATAAAATGTTTTACTAGTATATTTTAGTTCTACTATATTGTTGAGCACAAAATGTCAGTATCTAAAAAAAGGACATTCTGCAGGTAAAGCAAACATTTTAAACTTTTGTCCACAGACGGTCCTGAAGCTGGTCCAGTGCCCTTCTCTGTCAGCATCTTGCTCCCGTCTGCTTCTCCAGATCATCTCGTCTTTACTGTTGGGAGAGAACATCACACTACCAAATGCTCTGATTCAGCAAACCACCCAGAAGGTCTGAAGTGGATCAATTATATTAAATATCAAATTCTGAATATTAAATTTAAGTGACATATAACTTGTATGTTATATGATGAGGACTAATCTTTGTAATCCCCATAATGGTTTAAAGACGTCCAGAATGAATCAATGAATAAACTATATTTATGCACAAATTATCAACTGTTCAATATGTTTTATGTTTAAGGTTTTGAGCAGCAACATCGAAAAAGATCTGATCCTGGAGTTCACCAAAGAAATGTTTACCATGAAACAGTTCGAACAGGTGGGTATTGCTTTGTGTTTTCAACATTTATTGTAAATTGCTCTATTTGTGAACAAGTAAACTAAAATAAAACAACTTAAAAAAGCCATTATATATTAAACTGGTGAGTTTGATGATCACTATTTAGGTGATCACCAGAATATTTAGGAGCATCATGTGTGTTCTTTTCTTTTATTTTCTTAAAACACAAACCTTTTCATGCCCTTTCCTTCAGCTCTTCCTGCCCAGCCTGCTGCGTTTCTCCGCTGGACTCATGGTCTCGGGTGACCCCCTGTTGTTGCGCTCTGGTCTGGAAGTAATGGTCCACCTGATCCTGGCCAAAGCCCCGCCCCCCACAGATGGGTCCTTGGCTTTTGAGACGTACCCACTGCTTTTCATGGGTCAAACAACAGGGTAACTATTGTTTTACTTTTATTTATATTTGTATTTAACTTCTGTGGGTCATTTCACGTGCGTCTACTGTTAAATAATGTTTATATGCAAGTGTAAATACATTATAAACAGAGTAAAAAATAGCTAAGACTGTATAAAGACAACCCGTGGGGGGGAAAAGTGAAAAGGATTTGTTGTAAGACAGTATATAATGAATAATATTGCCTCTTTGTTCCACTAAATGCAGAGTTTGTGCCAGTAAAGATGGACACGATAACAGCACGACACAAGAGCCCCCTGCTGTACCGGAGATGGTTTTATCTTTAGTCAAATTCCCCGAGGACACTGATCAGCCAATCACAGACCTGTCTCACCTATGGGCTGCACTGGTGCTTCTGCCTCACCTCAGGTAAAGCCAACTCAGAACTACTGGACATTTTAATAAATTATTTAAATGCATTGATGTTTATTTTCTAACAATTCATTAATCCCTATACCATATCTATGTTCTACAGCTGTTTTTAGGTCAAAACAAAATATATAGTTAGTTATTAGTAGTAATCTTTTTTTTTCCCTCATAGACCACTGCCTGCTGCATCAGTGCTTCCTCCTGTTACAGCCTTTCTAAACTATCTACTTAATCAAATAGATTCAGATAAACTGGGGAAAGGTTTGTTTTTTTATATTGCAGTAATATTAATTCTCTTTCTCCAAACGATATTGACCAGTGTCCTCTTTATGTCTTTGCAGCGGGGTTATTTGTGGCCAGACAGGCTTTGAGCTGCCTCCTCACTGTGGACAACTCTGCCAATGTCCTGTCATTGATTTCGGTGGATAAGATCACCTCTATGCTACAGTAAGGCTTTAATAACATCTATGACAAAGTTAGGGATGTCTGCATGTTGAATGATGTGTGAGGGTTATAGTGGGAAAATCGCAGTTAATTTTTTTAATTTATAATAGCTTAAACACAAATATATTTAATTTTCTAACAAATCTCTTTAAATATTTTTACTTTTAATATGTCACCAAACTAAGCGTCCTACATAAGAAAAATTATATAAACGATTAACCTCAAATATTTAGTTGTAAAAAAGCATTTGAATTGAGTATTGCACATACAGTAAATCAGTTACCTTGACATCCTCAGTCCAACCATAATGACAAATAAATGACACTGTACCACTAACTATTATGTTCCTTATTACCACAGGAAATTTCCCACAGACCTTTCCTGCCTGCTCCTGGGAGACTTGTACTACACCCGTCTGGCCTTGAGTGGGGTTTCTGATCATCTTTCCCACGATGCATTGCTGCGGCTTTACCAGATTCTGCACAATAACTTATCTTCTAACATTTCCATGGTTTGTCTTGTTCAATATATCTGGAAGTACCTGATGAATTGTATGAATCCATTCAATTTCATTTGTCTATTTTAGATCCGTCTGCTCACTTTGAGGATCTTCTCCCATTTTGAGGCTGATTTACCTCCACCAGCTGAGGTACTACACACATTTATACAAAACTGTACATGCAGAAGTTATTAATTTCCAAGTGTATTTTTGGTTACTTTACATTGTGATTTGATTTGTGGGTTTATAGTACAGCTCAGAAATGTCATATTTAGAGGGGGTGATGTACGGTTTTGTAATCAATAATTTTCCAAAAAAGGTACTTATTATTAAATCATCTTTGAATTAGTAGCTGGGAGTCTCTTGTTTGTCTCTTGTTTTTTCCTTAAGGTAAATATCAAATAATATTCAAGTATTTAAATATGTTTTTTACATTGTGTCCAGGGAGAAGAGAGCGTGGAGGCACAGTGTGTGTTTACGAACTGTCTTCAGGCTGAACAGGTCCCGGCCTCGGTTCAGGACTACAGAGAGAAACTGCTCCACCTCCGAAAGCTGAGACACGACCTGGTCCAGCGCAGTCTCCCCACGGGACCTACTGGCACCTTCCCACAGGTACAAACTATAAACCACTGTTATGCCAAATGCTACCAACCATTATTTAACTACGCCTGTTTAAATCACATTATCTCATTTCTTTGCCATTTCTATAAAAATTTTGATTTTTTTTTCCCTAGGTGCCTCTCCGATATCTGATAGCAATGCTGTTTGTAAATTTCAGACCACTGTGGGATCCAATCATTGAGCTCATTGTGTGAGTAAATTTGTTTTTCAGTGTCCTGGTAAAATACTCTTTTCTGAATCTAGTAATGTACCTGATAAATTGCAGAGAAGAATGCATGAAATTTAATGCATGAAAGTACTAATTTAGCTTTTGTTTGTCTTCTCAGGAGCCACGCCAGAGGAATGGACAACAAGGATTTTTGGAGAGTTTACCATGAACAGCTGGAAATGGTGGCTACACTGGCAGGTTTGTGATTAAATGCAAATAATGTTAATATTATTTTGTCACTTTCTTTACGTATTTAGTTTTTGTGCAAAATGCTCGGGATGATGTAAAGATTTCCACCGATTATAGCTACACTAAGAGCCTTAAATGACTGCATTACTGATCACAGATGTTTTTCTATTATTTGTCTTTTCTAGAGAAAGAGCTGGAGGACACCGACAGTGACGACGATGAAACGCCAGGCTCCACTCTCCAGTTTGAACAGGGCTGTGACTGTGTAGAAAGTGGTGATGTGGGGGTGCTTTTCCTAGAGCAACTGAAGACAATCTCTAAGCCCAGTGACAGGACGGACTTCCCAAATTTCCGCAGTCTGCTTTGGAAAGCCATGTCCCAGTTTCCGGACAGAGTTGAACCAAGGAATAGAGAGCTCACCCCACTGCTGCTAAGATTTGTCAGGTGCATACTGAAAGAGATCTTAATGACTTACACTGTACTTTATTTTGATATATAGCTATGATGATCCACTGTTTCTTCATTAGTGATATGAATATGGTATTTCTGTCACATAAAACAAAGGGCTAAATCAGTGTATTTTTCTGTTTTCTTGCAGGAATGAGTTTTACAGTGCTGATATGCTAGTTGCTCCGACTCAAGACTTGAGAAAGAAAGAGACTGAAGCCCTTCCCGAAACACCAATGGTCATAGATGAGGAAGAGGAGCAGGAGGAGGAGGAAGAGGAAGGAAAACGACAGAAAAAAGCTTTACCCAGGAGAGTTGCTGCCAAGTAAGATAGATTTTTTTTAAAATTTCAATCCATCTCACCTACTGAAAAAAGTCTTCCTGGGGGTTTATAATAATAATACTTTTATTTATTTATTTTTTCTTTAATTTCAATCCATCTCAGCTACTGAAAAAGTCTTCCTGGGGGGTTTATATTTGTACCAGGCTATAAATGCATGAAACTTTTTAGAGATCCAGACAGACGAAGAGCAGATGTTTGCGTAATCTCTCAGTCGTCCAGGTAGGATCCATAGCAAAAAAAAAAAAAATACTGGACACAAGAGAATGTAAATGCACCACTTTCACACTGACAACAGAACTAAAACAAAAGCCATAATTAAGATAATATTAAAGCCAAATAATTAAGACTTGAATGTAAAGTCTATCAAAATGTTGTGTTATTGTTATGTTATCCATGCATTTTGTTGGTCTCTCTACAGACAGCTCATTACTCATCTGAAAGTGTTTGCCAAGTTCACCGATCCTCGTTCACTGTACATGGAGGCCAGTCTCAGGGAGCTTTATCACCAGGTAATTTTGTTTTTTGTTAAATCAGCTGCTTCCTTAAAGGCGCACTATGTCATTTTTTTTTGTTGGTGGTCCATCATCTGCTTTTCTTCACGGAGATCTTACTGCTCTGCCTGGAATGTTCCACAATATAAACAGCCCTGGTTTACATTTATTCAATTACAGGTGATTTTATAGCTCCAAAAGACTGAAAACAGGCACTTTGACCCTGAGCGGGGTTGCCTCTCCACAGATGTGACCTGTATCGTGGTCTGGTTTGGTATACTTGAAGAATGAAAGGTTTAATGCCATTCTGTGAAACATTCCCGACAAAGTGGTTTCCATACTGTGAAACATTCCTAACAAAGCAATAATATCTCCTTGAAGAAAAGCATTTGATTTGCTCTCCACCAGTAAAGTTACACAATTTACCTTTAAAATTTGATTCATAATATAGTTTGTTTGTTTTTCTAGTTGCTTTGCCACCAGGACCAGCACATTCAGCAGGTGGCGCTAGAGTGTATCCTCACTTACAAAGACCCTCACATCGTGCCATACAAGTAAGACAAACAGAAAGGGCTTTAATAATATAAGAAAAATGCAATAAAGATGAGTGTTATGGGCAACATTCATTTAGTTTTGAATCCAAATCACTTATAGTGTTTGGATCCAAAATGTTATTTCAGATCCTGTATTAATTGGAGATGTAGACCAATTACAGAGTGCTATAAAAATAGAATAAATGTGCCCAAATCTTGTATGCTTTTGCATCTTCCAAGTACGTTATTTATATCTACATTTTGTTCTTTGTTTTTTCACAAGCATCTGCAGAACTTTTACCCAACACTGTACAATGTTTTCTTCTCTGCTCTGAATATGTCCATTGTTCCTGTTGGTGATGAATTGGGAGAATCATCTACATTCCTCCTGAATTACAGGAGGTTTAGGGGCTTACAGGAATACTGGCTTTCAGTTCAGTGATGACTTTGCTTAGTTTTCTTCCTGCTGTCAGTTTTCAATGTTATCAGTTAACTGTGGATACATTTGGGGACAGACATGGGGGTTTATATTACAGTTTCTGTTGTGCTTTTTTCACACTGACACACTGACCCATTTAAATAGTGTGTCAGAGAGGTCACTTCAATGTCATTTACATTTGGGAAAGTTCTGTATAATTTTTAATATTTGTATTTCATTTCATTTCATTTTTTTGGACAAAAAGCAATTCTTGCAGAAATACACATATAATAATCATCATGTCTGTCTCTCTCTAACTGCTGGGCCTTTACTAATTTTTTTTTAAACATTTTTGTAATAGAAAAAAACATGCTATGTTTTCATTCTAACTCATTTATATTGTCTTTTGTTGATTGTGGAAGTTTGTAGCCCTGTTTTGATGTCACCATAACGGTGAAGAAAGTCAGGAACTTTCTTCATCGTTATTTTGTGCAACATTGAACAAAGAATAATGATATAAGCTGTGATTAAATAAACAGGCTTAGCATTAAAATAAGGTAAAAAAATAAGCTTTGTATAATGCAAAATATACAATAGGACATACCAATGTTGCAAGTAGGTTAATTACAGTTGTTTAAATATATGTTTTGACATAATTGTGTATTTGCTTGTTTTTCAGGGAGAACCTTGAAAGGCTCCTGGAAGACAAACATTTCAAAGAGGAGATTGTGCATTTTAACATTTCGGAGGAGACTGGGGTTGTGGACTCTTCACACAGAACAAAACTTATCCCACTGCTCATGAGGTAAAGGATCATTTCTCACATTAGTCATTGTAGAGATTATAGGTTCACTATTTTCTGATCTGTTCTTTCCTCATCAAAAACATACCCTGAGTTATGTTTTGCTTTGCGCATATTTAACTCCAAAATCCTGCAGTTCTTCTCTCACATAGAAAACGCTGTTCCCTTTTGTGATGTTATGCAGTAATACAATCTATTTTCTGTTCTGTTATAATGTTCTTTCCTCATCAAAAAACATACCCAGAGTTATGTTTCGCTTTGCACATATTTAACTCCAAAATCCTGCAGTTCTTCTCTCACATAGAAAACGCTGTTCCATTTTGTGATGTTATTCGGTAATACAAGACGTGCTCCACTGTGTTTGAATGATTTCAATTCTGGAAGTGACCATTTCTAGTAAATTTAAGTAAAAGATAGCTGTTAATTTACCAACTGCTGCTTCATGATGTCACAGGGTGGAACAGA
>KN497008.1:0-23929 GCA_000787155.1 Scartelaos histophorus | reverse complement strand
ACCCATATTTGGGAGCCGATATACTACAATCCCTACTGTTTAACCCATTCAAATGGTATGGATTAAATGTATGTTGGTAATGATACAAAGTAGATGGATTTAAGATGATTTCCCCCTCTGTAAGGATGAGAAAGGTTCACATTACAGCCTCCAGTGTGTGTCTGCACATGTAATCCTGCTATTCGATATTACTGACATTCTGTTTTGTATTGGAAGAAAAGTATATTTTGCACTTTTATAATAAATACTATTACTTCATGGCCTGTCTCACTATGATCCCTATACGACCCACACTTCTGAACACACTTTTGTACACTACGCTTGATCATAGACACTGAGAAGATACAGTATGTGTGTTTTCTACTGCACCATACACATGACTGGATTAAACAAACAAGTATTTTAATTAAAAACATCAAATAAAACAAGCCATTAACAGTATAATAAATAAATAATAAACAAGAACTCCTGATAATATATTTGTCCACCCACACAAAATCTGAATAATCTGCCTGCCCCCCTCATCTAAACTAAAGCTAAAGGGAAACAGGAGCATGGGAGGGCATCTGATACTCAGAGATATCAAGATCATAGTTTTAACTACTATGTTGATAAAATACAGTCCTACCTGAATATCCTGTGTCACAGATATGTTTACTCCAGCACAGCAGATACACAGACAAGCAGACAGCAGGACTGGAGCAGGTCTGGAGCAGGTCAGTGTCCCTCAGAGCAGAACCAGACCTTTGGACAGATCAATAGGACCGAGTCAACACTCCAATCACTCCCAGTCACTTGGACTTGTACACTACTAAAGCACAGAAACAAGAAGAGACTCCCCACACATTCTTAAAGAGCCTTTATGATCATGAATAAGGATGTGGGTCTTAAGCCTGTTTTAAGCTTGTTTCTTCATCTTCAACATTTCACATTTGACTGCTCCTCCGATAAACACACTTCCACTTTGAATGTGGTGTGAGTATTGCTGGTGGTCGGCAGGGCTGAATGGCAGCCTTTCCTCAGTCAGTCTGCCCCAGGGCAGCAGAGTTAAATCTGGGATGCAGTGATGACTGTAGCCGACATCAGACACAGACTTTACTTGTCTACCTGTGTTCTTCTTAAAGACAGTACAGTCGGAGGTGTATTTACCGTGTTGACATGTTTGGGCCACTGCATGAACTGTCCACATGTCAACAAGATAAAGACATCTCCTACTGTACTGTCTTTAAAAGAACCTAAGAAGGAAATATATAAAAGGAGACATGATGTATATTAAATCAATTTTGATACAGAAGATTAAATTAAAATTCATATTCAAATTATGAATGTGACACTTTAGCCATGTGGAGTCCATTACCATGGCGACTGACACTAAACAAAGCCTGTCATTGGTAAAGAAAAGCTAAAATAAACCAAACCTTAAACTAAACCGACTTGTAACATTCCTCCTGCTACAGGGCAGCTGTGAGATGAATGACTCCTACAGTGAGACACTTTGGCATTGTGTTCATTCACTGGGAACAGGCTCGTTCACATGATTTTGAAAGTCCATTTGAACTACATTGTTTAAATTGGATCCATTAGCCAGCTTTCTTTTTCTTCTTTTGCTTCATTTCACTGCTTCACTTGATAGTGCACCAGCAGAAGGCTAGAAGTCATTTTTCATAAATCTACACAACCCCCAGCCTCAAAACAGCACACACTACCACTACACAACATAATGTACATCTGTCAACTCAAATCAATACACAAGGGTCAAAAATAAGAATGACACATCTATACATTTTATTAGAAATGATAAATTATAAAAGCAAAATCTTATGTAAAATATATAAAACACTTAAAACACACAAACAGGCACACATTAAAAAGGCAGATTTCCTACAGACAGTAAAGGCACCATTTATCTTCCACACATCCACACTCCAGGCTGCGATCACACTGCAGGGAAACAGATGGGATTTCTTTGAACATTTGTCAAAAAAATACTTCTAGGACTAGGATACTAGGATTTTGTGGCTAATTTTACTGCATTTTCTGTCAGTTTCATTTGAAACTAAAACTAACACTTAGCCATGTTATACTCCCTTAAAGGAGAGTAACAGTTTGGTACATTGTCTACTTTCTCTTTAAAATGTCCTGATCTTTAGGGCTAGAATTACTGTTCAGTTTGCAATCAGTTTGCACTGAAACGGAGCAAAGCATCATGGTCTATGTAGTCCCCCCTGCTTTTGGCTGCTTTAACAGAACCATGACAAACTAGGCTGTGGTTTTATATAGTGTAAATTGAAAATTCACATTTGTTACATCCCTAAACACAATCCTTAATTGGAAGTGCCAAATGTTTTTAAACATTTAAAATAGGTCAATAAGCTTTTGGTTAAAAAAACAAAAACAAAAACAGATTCCAACTAAACACACCACACAATTTGGCAGATTAATTTCACACAATTGTAGTTTGAGTGTGAGATTTTAGAATCTACAAAAACCTCAATTACAAAGTGTAAAGGTGCATTCATACATTTTTATAAGAAATATAAAAGATAAAATTTCTGTGCATCTTTTGCTATACTGTATCAATTTCACAAAACTAAATTCTGGCAGCACATTTCCTACAAGAAAACTTTGAATTATTGAAGAAACTGTAATTGCCCAATGTGTTTTTCCTTAAAAAAGGTGATAAGGTAGTTTATCTTGCCATGTATCAGCTTTCAACGTCAGAGTGGAGCCATTTCTGCTCTAATGTCATGTCTATGAGGTCAGTGCAGTCACATTAAAATCAGTCAATCAGTCAAGTCAAATGACAGATCAGGCAGTGACAAGGAGTTGTGTGAATGTGGATGTACAAATGCAGGGAAAACTTCACCAGAGGACAGTGCTTACAGACGTCTTTGTGTCTCAGTGCTAATGCTAATGCTAATTTGGAGCCTTCTGAATGTGAAAGGTCCCACACTACCAAAAAATAGACTCTTCTGCTCTTTAAGCCATGGTATAATCCCTTAACCTTCTCAAAAACAGACTTGGAGTTGTTTTTCATTCACATGTTTGAGTAACCCTGATATTAGTCTGTCTACATCACCAAAACTCAAAATGCTCTGTTACACATTATGATGTCATGTAGTGGTAGTTTTCAAATTCTAAAAACAGCTCGTTTTACCTTTAGTAGAGACGGTCAATTCCAGGGCTGAAATGATCAAACTTATTCTAATTATACGGTATGGAGTTGATCAACACATTGGAGCACTTCCTGTAAGACATGACATCACCAGGCACTTTCCGTCTGAGAAGCTTTGTGTGGTATACATGTGTAAATGAAACAAAACAACTTTTTTGATGAGGAAATAACATTATGACATGGATCAGAATTTTTTTAAATATAGGTCATTTAAAATAACTCCTAAAAGTTAGCATTAGCTCTGACATACAGAATTGTCCTCCAGAGAAGTTTTCCTCTTCTGACATTGGAAATAATTAAAAGGTCTCCTATTTCTCTTTTTCCATTTCCCTTTGTTCCAGTGTGATCGCAACCACTTTTCTTCATTCAAGTTGTTTAGAAAAGTTTGGGAAGCTGCCTCAATCGACTCAAATCCAGAATATTCCCCACTGATCCCTGGCTCTCTGTGGTTTGCCTCTTCCTCGTCCCGTTCTCCTTGTCTTCTTCACCGCAGTTGCCATTCTGTCCATTTCCGGCCAGGAGCTGCATCTTGGGCTTGAGCTCGCGGATCAGCTGACTCTGCGGCAAAAGCGCTTCACAAAAGGGGCGCACTTTGGCTTCCTGTTCTACCTCCTTCACTTCCTCCTCCTCCTCGCTCTCCTCTTCTATGAGCCCATAGCGTTTCATGTACTTGCGTGTGGCTAAGGACATGTTGTTTGGGGACAGGATGGTGATGTCTGTGGAGAGCGTGGGGGCATATTTGGGGTTCTGTGTGGACAGCGAGAGACGGGTGAGCTGCTGGTCAGGCAGGTAGCGCAGGGCGATGGCGTTGGCTTCCAGGCTCAGGTCGGAGCTGGAGGAGGGGTGAAGGAGGAGGGAGAGCGTGGCAGAGGGGGGGGAGAGGTGGGGGACCACAGCGGTTGGGTTTATACAGGCCAGGGTACTGCGGGGGTAAAGAGAGGGGGGTCAGTGCATACAACATGTTTAAATGACACACACAACTAAACTACTATGGATGCCGTGCCAGGATTACATAGAACATTTCTCTGATCTGGCCAAGATTTTGAAACTTATATCAAGTTATTCATCTTGTTTTCAGATTTATTCTCTACTTATTAGTTCTGAGACTGCTTCACTCCAGTCTAAAGGGATTTTATTTAAGACAACTTGTCCAGTAAAATGATCTTGCTGCATGGACAGGTCATTTCACTACTTTTACATCATTTTCTGATAGATTCAAGTGTTTATAGCTTACATTTTGGCCAAGCTTTTTGCAGTGTAACTAAATCACCCTGTTACTTTCATTAAATTTTGACACAATCACAAAAAAATAAATAAATAAATAAAATAAATCACAAACACAATCAGCATGCACTCTGCCAATTACTGCACATTGCATCAGGTTTGTGGAGTTATTTTGTATAATGCTTTTGAATATTTATGACAAATGGGGCCATGAGGGAGTATGGGTGATGTAGGCTTGTGGACTTGACTTGTGGTGAGGGAACAATGTTATAACATGGTAGAAAGCTCAAGAAATGAGCAGAAATGGTCTCCTCCAGTCAGGTTTGTGGTGATCCAAGCGTGCTCACAGTAACAACTTCATACACTGCAAAAAGCTTAATATATAAACATTTAAATCTATCAGAAAATGACTTAAAAGTAGTGAAAAGATCTTGCCGGATGGACAGATCATTTTTCTTGACAGGTTCTCTTAAAATAAACTCCATAAAGACTAGAATAAAAAAGTCTCATAACTAGAAAGTAGAGAATAAATCTGAAAACAAAATGATTAACTGAAGTTTTAAAATCTTTTTCTTCTTTTGCTTTAAAGAGCACCTGCCTATACTTTAAAATAATATTACTAAAACTGGTATTTGTGATTTGAGAAATTTGAGTTGCTCTGCAGATAAGCAATGAAATCACCAACAGTTCACTCCTCTTTTCCACCACTGCACTCACATCTAATTTTAAGGAATGTCTCCTGTATCAGCAGACACTCAGATTTCAAATATCAGTATCAGAAGTGAAAAAGTAGTACATAACAGTACATAACAAACAGGATCTTGTGTCTAGCCCTGAGTCCTTACCTGGCGCTCTCCACAGCTTTGGCTTTGGCTCGCTCTCCCTCACTCAGCTCCTGTTTGTCCAGGTTCACCCCAAGCTGCTGCAGTCTCCTCAAGGTGGCGCTCAAAACCACATCCTCCCCACATCTGTCGCTGGCTCTGGGGGGCTTCTTCTTCTTCTTGGAACCCTGTGGCGGAGGCAAGACCTGACCCGGACTCTGGACTGGACTCTGGATCTGACATGAAACCTGACCTGGTGCTGAAGAGGAGGACAAGCCGGAGGAGAGAGAGGAGTGAGCCGGAGACAACGTGTGGTCAAGACTCGTCCTCTGAATCTCTTCTTCCTGTTTGGGCTCCTTTACTTCCTGTTTAGACTGATCTTCCTCTCGCAGGCGACTGTTCAGCTGCGTCTAAAATACAAAACCAAAACAACGGGTGCTTAAATGTACCATAGGACTCAGTTATGTGGGTCAGGTAAAAGCAGGGTTATTTGAAACAAGGATTCAAAATAGTTGAACACCAGGAGCAGTAGACTGGTTATCAAGAATGTTTTGTTTTCAAATGCACTGTAGATCTGCCTTTTGCTTAAGGCTTTGAGAGGTAGAACAAGCGCTCATCACATTCACAACTGAAATGATCACTGATCAACAAAGCAAAGCCATTACTACTCACAAAACATTACTATTAAATGCTATTGTCTATAGATCCTGAACTGGCTGCATAGAAGTGTGGTTTCAATTATGAACTAAATATTATTAACTAATATTGCTCTATACTTGAGCAATACTAGTTCATATGTTCAAAATGGGATGAACTGTGCAGCCCTGGATTATTAGTGATATAGGCACCGATTAGAGAGTGTGTTTACCATGAGGCTGTGGTAGAAGAATCCCTGGTGGTCTTCCCGAGGGCCGTACATGCTCACACTCTCTCCCAGAACAGGACTGGACGCACTGCTCAAACTGAACAAAAATACACAAGAGTCAAACACTGGCGCTGCATTACATGGAAAAAACACTTTACTGTCAGTCAATTTTTCTAGTGTCAGTATCTGTGTTAAACACTAGGGGGCAGTGGTTGTTCACAGTTCTGCTTCCCTTGTGAAGCCAACATTAATCTATTCAAATAACTGGACAGGGCACTGGACAGCTACAACTTTCAAAGAAGGATGGATTCTTGCCTATTTTGAGATCATAAACTTTTTCTCAGCTCTAAATCTTAAAAACAGCTTTTTAATCTTTAGCTTCAGCTCTGCTCCGCTGTAGCTACTTTCACTCTGATTGGTCAGAGTGGTCATGTGTAAATAAAAGTGAAAAAATGCATAGCACACTCTTTTTTAGAAATGTATAAATAACCTTTCAGCAAAAAAACCTTCGTCAGGTATTTTACTTGCTTTAGACAATGGTACAGAGTGGTCATGTGGCCATGTGTGTACATAAGGAGCATTAGTGCACATGGCTGGTGGGTTTCACAGACACTGGATGTACCTCGCTGCTGAGGCTAAACCATAGACCGTATATATGAATGGACATAGCTAACGCGTTAGCCACCGCGTGCCAAACAGGAACTCCGACAGGAGGCTCTTCCGGCTCCTTCTGACTCTGGCTCTCCTTGCATTGGGATCTTGTCGCTCGTCTCTCTGTAACTGCTGCAGTGATCCTCTTCATCTTGGTTTTAAAATGTTCTTATTAACTCGCTCTACATAATCCTGAATTTTTTTTTCGCTATTTTGTTAGTCAAAAAAAATCCTATTCATAACATAGAGCGTGGCTCCAGATTGGCTCCTGTAGCCGTTAGCATCGCGAGCCTCATTTGAGCGGCGCTAAACGCTATGGGTGACGTCACACTCGCTTAGTCCACTTTTTTATACAGTCTATGGGCTAAACTTGCAATGAGTGCCACTAAGCTGGGCCCATGTTCACACCCTGAGTGTGGGAGCTGACAATTTGTTTCAGTTCTCACATTCAGTTTCCTTGCCGCCTTGATTCCTTGATTAAACAGGTTATTTCAGTTTAGTTTACTGGGAGGAAGAGGAAACAAGGAGGCATCTTTGTGATGTGTGTAGATGGTGCACATGCCACCATGCCTGTGCTTTTATTTCTCTTTGCCGATTTTCTTTCAAAATCTTCAAGAGTTTTTGATAGACAGAAAGTGAGATATGTTTGTGTACCTGTTCTGAGATGGAACAGGAGAAGAGGGCTCCTCCCTGGCGGTTGTGGTCCTCTGGTCTCTGAGCTCATCCTGATCACATGACCCTGGTCTGGAGGGGGGACTGGCTCTATGTGTGCTGTGGGGAGGGGACACGGTGCCCCCTACAGGAGTAACAGAGCGAAAGAGCACAGGAGGAGGAGAGGTAGAAGAGTCCCGGCGCAAAGGAGGAGGCTCAGGCCAGAACAGAGACGCTCCTGCACAAACAAAGAAAGGGCTTCACAAATTCACATTTTGCACAAATTCAAAAGGCAATTCTATATTACAAATTAGAATAAATAGCAATTACTTAGTTTACATAAATCAAAGGAAAACATGTCAGCATTTGATTGTGAAAGTTAGGCTTTAAACGGCACAGGATTAGTGAAAACAATTGAAAACATTGTCTGTGTGGTGAGTGCTTGTGTGATTTTCCTTCTGAAATTAGTGACAAATGCTTAACAATCAGTGCTACAAACATTATTCATAAAGCAGTATTTAGAATACAGTACTCTGAATACTTTACAAATACAGTTTAATGACCTAGCTGCAGGATTACTGAGCATATTTTGGGTGGAAGTGGGGGTTGAAGCTCACCTGTGCCCACTGCGATGCTGGCTGTACTTTTAATCTGAGTTTGTGTTTGTCGTTCACTCGACTGGAGCTTCCCCTGAGCCTCCAAGAGCATCTGGACCTGGACAAGATGGAGCAGAGGAAAGGGTCAGATGGAGCAGAGGAGAAGGTCAGGTGGAGCAGGAGAGGGGCAGAGGAGACAGTCAGGTGGAGTAGAGAAGACGGCCAGATGGTGCAAAGGAGAAGGTCAGATGGAGAAGAGGAGCAGGGCAGATGGAGCAGAGGAGACAGTCAGATGGAGCAAAGGAGACAGTCAGACGGAGCAGAAGAGACGGTCAGAAGGAGCAGAAGAGAAGGTCAGGTGGAGCAGAAGAGAAGAGAAGATCAGAAGGAGCAGAGAAGATGGTCAGATGGAGCAGAAGAGAAGGTCAGATGGAGCAGAGGAGAAGGTCAGATGGAGCAGAGGAGAAGGTCAGAGAGCAGAAGAGAGAAGGTCAGATGGAGCAGAGGAGAAGGTCAGATGGAGCAGAAGAGAAGGTCAGATGGAGCAGAAGAGAAGGTCAGATGGAGCAGAAGAGAAGGTCAGATGGAGCAGAAGAGAAGGTCAGATGGAGCAGAAGAGAAGGTCAGATGGAGCAGAAGAGAAGGTCAGATGGAGCAGAGGAGAAGGTCAGATGGAGCAGACGATTCACCTGTTGTTGCAGTAGCCGTAGCTGCCGATCTTGCTGCAGTAGCAGTTGATAGGCCTCCCCCGATGAGAGCGCCACCTTCTGCTCACAACAGGCATTCACACAGGTCGTGGTGAGAGAAGGCGGAGCTATGAATACGGGCTCTCCACAAGATGGTGCCATCACACCTGAACTCCTACTAGTGAAGGAAGGAACTGTAGCTACATTGTGCTGACACGACTGTGGTAAGTTTGGGTTTGCAGAATGAGAAAGAGGAGATTGGAATACATTATGTTGTTGTGGCAATAATTCTGGGTTTCCAGCGGAGTTATTCAAGCTAGCCGTTATCAGATTCAGTTTTGCGACATTTTGCGGCGTGTGGAAAAGATTAAAAATCGGATTGGGTTGCGGTTGTGGAGTTGTAAGCGGATTTTGGTTCACATTTACAGTTTGTTCTGTAGTGTAGTTTTGATTCACAAGATTCTGAGCTGGATTCGAGGGCAATGAGTAGACATTTTGCAAAGTGGGTTGAATATTGGTGCTTGGAATCGGTGTTTGGTGATTTGGGGGGGAATGCGTTGCGAGCTGTTTCGGACTTAAGGCAGGTTGAGAGGGCGTTGTATTGGGAAGTGAACTGGTTTGTGAGATTGTCGTTTGGGAATTTTGCGTAATAGGTGGAGTTTGTTGTGTTGGTGGTTGATTCGTGCAGGACTGGTTTTGGTTTGAGGGTGAAGAATGACGGCTAGACGGTGAAAAATGCTTGCGTGAGTGAGTTTGGTGGATGTTTTGGCTGACGGGGGTATTCTGTTGGTAGTTTTGTGGTGTTTTCTGATTGGACCCTGGCGTGGCATGGATGGTGGTGCATTGGTATTGGTCATTGGATTTGCAGCACGCGCAGTTGGAGTGGAGGTTAGAGTAAGGGGTGCTGTGGAGATTCAGGGGAGAGGTGGGCTTCCTGTCTGATGATTCAGGGGGTGGAGCCTGGGTTTTGGGTAGGGGCTGCACCGTGTTGTGATTGGATGTGAAGCTTCCGTCAATCAGCAAAGAAAGTTCAGGCACGGATGGCTGTATCCTGCAAGCCTGAAACAGAAAGAATATTATGTGCAGTTAAATGTTGGATCAGCCATTTGTTTTTAATCAGGGCTGCCTGGTTTTTGTCATTCTATCATGGTTTGAGTAAATGTCATTGTTGCGGGGAAAAAATGATGGGAGTGTATAGATTAATTTTATTTATGAATTATTTTTCATTGCAAGACCATATACAAGAGATTTACTTGACTAAAGCTATAATATAATGATAAAAAAAGGAACTCAAACTCAAATCTATTAACTAATGATTGACTAATGAAGAGAATGATCCTGTTAGTGGACTTATATAGATAGAGCAGGCTGTGATATTCATGCTGTTAAAAAGCTATTTCACATTTTTAGGACATCAGTATACGTTTTCATCTAATCTTAACTGCAACTGCAGACTGTTCATTAGTATCCACTTCACCCAAATGTGTTCTAGTTCAGCACCAACACTTAAGGCAAACATTGGGGATCAAAACTGATGCCACACTGACCTGCTGGGCTGAGGGCACGTGTGGGCTGGGGGATGGTCTGGGAGACAGATCCTCATCCTCTACTCCAGAGTCCTGATCAGTCATAGAGAGCGCCCCTGCTGGAGAGCTGAGGGAGAACAAGAGAAATTTATCAGCCATTTTAAGATCACATTCACACAAGAAGAACGCAAAAGTTGAAAGATAACAAAGGTAAGACCTGTTGAAGGTCCTGTGCGCCTTTCTGAAGAGCTCCATCTGTCTGGAGCCAGTGTCTGAGCTCAGCTCACACTTCAGAGTCTGACCCTCCACTGACGCCACCTTCTGGACACAACAGGACATATATGGTAAACAGCTGGCAGCAGTAACCCCTGCTGTATGGTGTGGTACACTCCATTACCTAGTACAGTATATTATCTGACTGTATGGTATTATGGTATGGTAGACTGACAGTCTATTACCTGGTACAGAGTGGTGGTGTGGTTCCCGGTAAGGAGTTGGTAGCCGAGTTCAGGGCCATTGACTTTACACTGAAAAAACTGAGGAGCTCTGTGAGTGGAAGCGAACAGCAGCAACAGGAAACTCCCACTCTCTGACAGCACTCTGGAGACACACAGTTTAAGATAAGGCTGTTAGGTCCTGAGAGACCTCCTCTCATTCATGCTTGTGTGAAAACTTAGTAAACAATCTTGAGAAATTCTGATATGAGTGACAGAAAAAACACCATTTAGAAAATCCTGATTGTGAACAGTGCGGAGAGGAGCAGTACTCACCGGTCCTGTATGGTGGTGCTGTAGAGAAAGCGCAGAGTCCATGCCCACACCTGAGGACTGTGGACGTGAGTGGCTCCACTGCACCAGCTGAACACAACAACAGACTTTATCTGCAGCACTACCAAACACAGTTGAAACACACTGAAAAGAGTCAACAATTTGACACTCACACTCCGACCAGAGGCAGGCTGAATGCTTTAGGGTCCGATTCCAACAGCAGCAGCAGCTTCCTCGTCTGATCCATCGTCACAAAACTGACCAAAGAACAACACAACTGATCAGAAACATCCATCTGCCAGTCTGACCTTTCAGTGCCCCGTGGTCCAGTTCCCGGGTCCCTTCCCCAGTCTTGTTAAATAGGGGTTATTATTTCTATAGGGTATTGACCGCTAAGATGTAACTTATTTAGATCACCAGACTACCTCTGTTTTGAAAATGCCAAAAACATGTATTTACACATTTTATACGTTTCATCTTTTGACGCTCTCCTCCACTCACTCCTCTATTCACTCCCCCTTTAGGGCACCATTACAACACAATAGGTGTGCATCCCACTACTGAAACTCCTGCACATCACGTCAGATTTGTCAAGTTGCTGTGTACAGTTTTGTGTCATGCTTTTGTATACTTATAGACAATTGTCATATGGGAGCCCGGATGGGCTGAGCACTGGAAGACATCTACAACCTCTTCAGGCAGCAAGGGAACAATATTATAACATGGCAGAAAGATCTATAAATAATAATAAATAATAAAGAATTTAAGACTCTTTGTCTCCCATCAGGCCTCCCAACCTCCTCACATGTCGCTGTCTAAAAGCTCCATTCTAACTACACCGACCACAATGTACCACACAATGCACAATACCCTTGTACAACAGTAAGTGGCACTAATGGCTAAACTGTGCACACAAACTAGTTAAAAAGCATGGGTTGGACCAATGTAATTATCAAATCAACTGAAATTCTGAACACTACACATGGACATAAAGTATTACATCAATGGACAGAAATAACTATTTGCAAATAAAGGGAAGCTTATGTTTGGATTTTCACATATCTAAAATAAAGGCCATGATAAAAACTTACCATCGATTTGAATACTATTGAATATTCTCAATACGCTAATATATAGTGATACCACAATGATAATAAAACCACTCTTTTGTTAGACAATAGAATGTGATTTTCCACAATAAATGTAGTACTTTCTTTTATACTCCCATGTGTCCCTATGTGTGTAATCCCTGGTGGTCCAGGTCCTATGGGTGTATACTAGTCTGTGTGCTCTTATACTAGTTCTGATACAGCTCAAGATCATTCTAAAGACATTCAGGAAAGGTTAATTTCTGTCCTGTCAATGGGACTCTTTTTTAGTATTGATACCTTCTCAAATGAGTTTCAATATTAGTTAAATCAGATACTATTGACGCTTATTCTTTTGACAACCCTAGTCTGAAGTCCTCTGAGGTCCGATAGGTTTCAGTTCAGTTCTGAAGTAGGTAGGTACGAGAAAGTCCTACTTACCCTTTCTGCCTGCTGTTGGATGCTGGTCTGGCTGGGCTGGTCAGACTTCTGAGCAGTGCAGTGGGGATTATGTGCAAGGCTTTTATGGGCTCCATGCGTACTCTTGTGGCTGGACAGACACAGGACCAGGTCAGACTGAAGTGGGCAGAGTCCAGAACTTGGGTCCAGACCACATGCAGTCCCAGTCTGAGGATGTGGCACAGGTCCAAGGACTGACGACCGCTGATGGACTGCAGTAAGATCTGGGAGAAAATCATGAGACAGAGCCATGTGAGCAGATGTATCCAACAAAATCTCTATTCAGAATGAACTCAAACAACATATTGCACTGCTCAAAAAAGTTAAAGGAACACTTCGAAAACACATCAGTTCTCAATGTGAAAAATCTGTTGGATAGCTATACAAATATCTATAGGCCAATGTCTCAGGGACAAAAGGATGCTCCTCTTTTAATGGAAATGAACAAGAGCTGCACTAGAGTGGCAACAGTGAAACACCCCCAAAAACAGGGCTGGTTTTGCATGTACAGGTCATTTAAAATTTCTCCTTCTTGGTCTTTTTTGTCTGGTTTTCCACTAGATCTGCTTTGGCTACAGTAATCATCACTACTAGGAGTATGAGGCCATTCCTTTACCTACAGTTACCCTACCCGACCCATATTTGCTCCTTTGTGCAACAACGAACAGGCTGAGCACCGCCCCTGCCATACAAAATGACCTCCAGAATGAATCAAATCTGGGTGGACACCCCACAAAACAACATTCGTAGTCTCATTAGGAGCATGACACAATGTTGTCAAACATGCAGACAAGTACATGGGGCCACATAAGATATTGAGTATTTTGAGTTTCAAAAAAGTAAATTTTGGCAAAATGGAGAAACCTGCCACATCGTTATTTCACTTTGATTTTTGGGGCGTCAATAAAATGAAGCCCTCTGTAGGCTGAATTTTTAAAATTTGCATTGAAGTACCGGTAAGTGGCATAATTTTGTTCCTAAGACATCGCCCACTCCATATGTGTATAGATATCTATTTTTCCCCACATTACTCTAATGTGTCTTTAATTTCTTTCAGCAGTGCATAATTGTAGTTGTTATGTATTCGAAGTGTTAAACCCATGGGCTTGTGTTTTGAAATATTGACACAATTACAGCACTAAAATCTACACACAAAAACAATACAGCAAAATGAACTGTTTGCAAGAATTTGATTTGTAATTCCATACACATCACTGTGGCAGCACAGGTGCAGTGTGCAGTGAGTGTGGTAACGTTTATAAATTGTAAAAGTGCAAGCTACATACAGTTCCTTTAAATGTCTTTAGTCAACAACTGTATTACAGACTTTACCCCGGTGACGCCTTTGTCTAAACATGACAAAATGGAAACCTTCTGCCTGTAGCCTCTGATCACAACCAATCCAACCAAAAATGACACTAGCTTAAAACTCTTAAACTCTTAAAATCAAGTGAAGATTGTGTTACACCATTTAAATTCAAAATCTTACTTCTAAATTGGTTTACATTTTAACTGGTTTCAGTAGATTAGCGCTGAATTTAATCCTCGTTGATGCCCCAGAGCCAGAGTGAAAACACAGCTGGCAGCGACATGCCTAGACGTTGCCATGACAAACAGATCCAAACATAGTGAATTTAAGCTCATTTGGTGTTTGGTCTTTCAGAAAAGAGCAGAAGTCTCACCTTAAAGGCCTGGTGCAGCTCTGCCTCTGATTGGACGGGAGCGCTGGGATCAGAGGTAAACACACAGGAAGCACACACGTCTCCAGGAAGAGGCGCAGAAGGAACACGGATGCCATTTTGGTCCCGACCAGGATCAAAACGGTCCAGAGTGACAGTCACACCCTCCTCGTCTGCAAAACACCACAGAGCTCTGATGTAGTCATTTTCACTCTTCCTCTGAGCTGCTAGAAGAGCCTAGAGTAGTTCCAGTCTGACCTGAGTCCACGCTCACAGAGCCCAGGAGGAAGCAGTGCAGCACAGGTCTGGAGCTGTGGCGCATGTGTCTCTGAGCCAAACGCAGGGCCTTCTCCATCAGCTGCACACAAGGAGCTCTGAACCACACCAACACAACTGTCACACATGTGCTCAACACTGTACAACAATTACATTCTACTACTTATGGGTACGTATAAACATTCAACTCAAGTAAAGTGACACCCTGGCTCATGCTGACTGATACTGTATGTAGAGCAATCTGAACTCAATCTCAATCTGAGTTCTAGCTGTTGCATTAGTTTAGGAAAAGAGTGATGTTTGACCCAAACAGATTTGGGGTTGTTTAATTGGATTATACGATTGTCTTGACTGTAGATTTGTCCAGTGCTTTATGGAAACACACCAGTGTAATCCCTCAGTCATCCCGACGTCTTCAATCATAACAAAGTTGTACTAGACAAGCTTATTCAGATTAGCAGCAAAAGATATTAACAGCAAGGTTTTAATACCTATTTTCTATACAGTCAGTCCTGAAACAGCACTGCAAAATGTTTCTGCAGCCCCAAGTAGGTCTGTTGCCTTGAAAATGTTAGAGGTACCATATGTAAGTAAATGTAAAGGATAAACGATTATTGAAAGTAATTCATCCACTCACACAATAACCCTAAAGCAGAATTATTCCCACTAAAATATTCTAAATGCATATTATGGCTAAAAAACCCAAAAAACAAAAAATCATGAATTGCAATAAATTCAAGAAATATGTTAGTTATTTTGTGTCTATACTGAGTCAAATGTAGTAAAGAAACTGACCCTCCAAAATGAAATTCATATCATTGATATAGTAATCAAAACAGATCTAGCTCCAAGCACAAAGAACTGATTTCTGCATGGTACTGGTAAAGTAAAAGATTATAGTATTACAGTTCAAACCTTGACAATTTTGGCTGCACTGCTGTCTTCCTCAGTAGGAAGACAAAATCAGTTTAAATCATGGAAGAAGAAATATCACAGCAACATCATCACGTGGCACTGAGAAAGGTAGCAGTGCAGCCCAAACACAGTACACTATAACCACCAGATGAACCTGATTAGATTAGACCAAAGACGTGTTTTACCTGTGAGTACAAAGATGGATGAGCATTTTGTCTCCAGTCGGGGTCCCATCCCACAGAGCGCATCTGGATTTAGGGAAGCTCAGAGTGGACAGGGAGTGTGACATCGGCCTGACAGAAAACACAGCACATGAAGGAGCATGATTACAATCATTTTCAGTCTACTGCTAATGCCAACCACAAGCTAAAAAATCAAATAAAGACAATCCCTCTAGTCCATAAAAGAGATTTACAAATGATGTGACACTTTCTATACTGCTTGTAGGTTTAGTTATAATAGCTTCAGTATTACAGAAGGAGCAGCTTTAGTACTAGTTTATGCAAAAGTAGTAATAATAGTTTTAGTAAAAGTAAGGGCAATAGTACAAATTTGAAGATTTTGGTATCTCATGTCTGATTGTTAAATTTTAAATACACTGTTAAATTTGTCAAAAAATGCGATTAAAGTAGTGATTAAAGAAATGACTCAAACAAGAGTAAAAAGCATTTGGGAAAACTACTACTGAAGTAAAACAAACTGGACATAACGTCAAATTATAAATCAGTACATAGACTAATGTATAAAATCTAAGAACAGACACAAAAATTATCGCAAACTGAATCATATCTGAAGGAAGAAACACAAATGATCAAATCATTTCACTGTCACATAAAGCTTTTGTCACTTGTAGACTAGCAACTACTTATACTTAAGTAAGAGTAAAGTTACTGCAATCAAGCAGGCATACAAGAATGCATCTCACACCTGCACATTACTGTTACTTCGTTTTAATCTGACACACTATGGGATAATTCAGTGACTTGAGGTGGAACGAGTTGAACACTCATTAACTTGGCAACTATCTGTGGATATCTGTAGATGTATTTAAATTTTAAACCCTACAACTCTGACTAAAATCTCTCTGCAAAATCAGAAAAACTGTGCACGTTAATACAGACTTAGGTTATGTTGCTTATGCTTGCAATTTTAATCTTAAAGCAAAGCAATGCATGTTTTATTTACTGCACATACATTTAAACATATAATTTCTTATTGATGCCAATCTCCTGCTTTTTTATTGCTACTTATTTAGAAGTTTAACTTTTTTTTCTTTCACTGTTTTTGTAATATAATGTGATCTGTGAGCTCCTGTGTCCAAGTCGAAGTCTAGTGAACAAATGTAAACACTGATCTCACTTTTTGGATCTCGCTCATTTGACCCACCGTGCTCGCACATTCTCGGGGGCAAAAACCTCTTCGTAAACCGCGGAGGGCAGAGCGCGGAGGTTCACAGGGCAGCTCATCCCCCCGAATCCGCCCGACATGCGCCTACAGCGGCTTGCCTCACCCGGGAAACGTCGCTCCTTCCACGGAACCCCAAAACATCGGCCACAGCGCTTCAAGTCCGATATTCACGCCGTAAGCATTAAAACAAATCCTTGAGAGTGCGATAATAAAGCGAGTTAGTTAAAACATGTTAAAATCCTCTTGCTGCGGACATGTATACAACACATCGATATAGTTCCGTAGTACCGCAGCAGCGTTTTTACACGTTTTAGTCAAACCCTAACGGATTTTCGTCACATAGATGATTAAAACGTATCCGTTAAAGTGTGCTTGATCCGGTGGAGAAGTGTTTTTTCGCGTTCAAACGTGTTAAAATCCCGGGGTAACGCGGCGCACGGACGGTCTCGGGAAGGTTCGATTGTGGCGCTGTTTTACGGCTTCTCTGGCGGGGCTCCGGACTCAGCCAATAGGAAGGCGAGAATTGGGACACGTGATCAGGGAGTGCCGCGGCTTATTCGTGTGCGTGACAGGGCAGGTTAGGGGCGGTCTGGAGAGTTTAGCGACATCTATTGGAAAATAGACTTACACATAGACAAACTCAGACGGTGAATGATATTAGAGGCTAGTTTAAAAATACTTACAATCTTGTTTTACATTATTTGTTTATTTGACAAGAGATTAGGATACACACTAAGCATTTTTACAAAAGCAAATTCCACATTTTGAGCTTCTACTGGATACATCCTTACAGAAATGTTGAGCCCATAACAGTGTTTAATAAATAAAATATAAAATCTCAGCTTTATACAAGAGGTCACAGAAAGACAGTACAACAATGATGATTGACAGGGCATAGGCTTATCTGTTACATAAGGGTGACTTGTTGTACAGTTGTAGGGAGCATTATCTGTTACATAAGGGTGACTTTTTGTATGGTTGTAGGGAGTATTATCTGTTACATAAGGGTGACTTGTTGTACAGTTGTAGGGAATATTATAGTATAGATGTAGTCCTGTATCTCTAACTGTTTGAGTGGAGCTGTAGGAGCCTGTTGGAGATTAAGCTCCTGTGTCCCTCTGTAGTCTGGTGCAGTGGGTGTGTTGTTGTACAGCTGTAGGGAGTATTATATCCTCTGTTCCTCTATAGTCTGGTGCAGTGGGTGAGTTGTTGTACAGTTGTAGGGAGTATTATCTGTTCATTATGAGCAGGAGTGTCCATGATGCAGAGCGGTTTGTCCAGTGTCATCATGTTCCTTATGTGACAAATTTAAAAGTCTCCAGCTCACAGCCAATCATGTGACCAGTTTTATGATATAGTGGTAAGGAAAGAAGATTTTTGATCAGAAAAGGGTTTACTGTCATTGTCTGAGGCCAAAATTCACAGACTAAGAAAGTACTGATATGGTGTGTGGTGCTTTTCTGTTGTTCAGAATGCATGAATATGTAGCCCAAATAAAAGCCATAACAAGGCAAGGCATAGACATTAGAAATATAATAAACACTGACTAAAATGACTTGAAACAGAAAGACAAAATCAATAGTAGCAGATTAAATGATCACGGTTTAGGACACCAGGAGATGAACTCTGGAAGTTAAGTTGAAGGTGTGCAATGACATATCCATAGAAACATGCTACATAAGGTTGTTTCTATGATTCTGCTTGTTATGTTCCACAGTATGAGAATAAACAGCTCTATCTTACATTTATCAGTTTTATAGAGCAAAAATGCCTAGAAAAACAATCATTCTGACAATGAGCATTTCTCCACAGGTCTGACCTGTGACTTAGTCTGATTTGGTTTCTATGAAGATCAAAAGGTTTACCATACTGTAAAACATCAACTGTCAACAAAACAACAATGTCTTCTTTTTGAGGAACCTTGATTTTCTATAAATTTGATTTCAATATATCAAATTCTATCACTGATTAATAATTCCCATTGCATTTAAAATAAAAAGATCATATGGTTATATTATATAGATTATATACAATTATTATTGTTTACATTATTATGTACAATTAGTTTGGTCATTTGAAAAAATACTGAACATTTTGATGTTCATAAAATTGCAACCTATCTTATCAGTCCATAAGAACAAAAACAGGTCTAGTGAAGTGTACATTTTATATTAGATCTATATTTTTGTTGGATAATTATTAACACTTCACAAACTACTCATCAAACATGAAAACCACATGCCTTGTATTAATACTGTAAATACCCCATAGGCTGTATGCTTTGTCCCATAGGCTGCAGTCTGTTTAAATCCTACATTATTTAAGGTGGAGGAGGTAATTTCCTGAAAAGCAGCATGTTTAGGAATTATTCATCAGCTGGTTACCTGACACTAAGCACAAGGCCCAACAACAATGAGCTCTTTTTTATTCTAAACTGACGCTAACACACCAAGTCACTAAGAACAAGGAGGTAGCTTAGAAACAGCAATATTGTTTGGTAATCTGGAAAATATCATGTCTGAAATTATCTATTAGCTTATCTATTGCTTTCAGTTATGTTAAAAAAATGAAAATAATAAATAATAAAACCATAATATATTGGTTATAAAATAAAAATGCATTTAACATGCACCTCTAGGCTATATTTAGTCTAATTCTGGATACTCATATTGCATATTCTATTTTTGTTTATTTTGTAAATGAGTGACTAACGTCCCAGTGATACCTGTCAAGCAAATTTACTTAGACAAAAAATGTAGGCTTACATTACAGCTTTAAATAACAAACACTACAAATAAGTAGCATATAGTGTTTTTACGTTCAGCTCGTCTAAGAAAGATAAAAGAGGGACTTGAGCCCTGAAACGCCACTAATGGATTCAGTGTAATTGATCTGTTTGATGCGGACAACGCCCACTCACAACAAGCCTTTCTTCCTCTTCACTCATGTCTCACCCACTTTGCCCTTCTCAACCAATCAGAACCCATCAAACACTCGTAACCCTTGGCAACCACTCAGAGCGCACCAATCAGAATGCAGCAACTACATCTGGACGCCATTTTGTCACCTTTGAGCAGCGGCGGATGGGGCGCTCTATAACCCAGGCATTTCGTACGGGGGCGTGTTCAGTTAAGGAAAAATGACTAAAAAACAGGGACAAAAACAGCGTTTATTCTGTATCATATTTAAATCATATTGACGCTCTTTTCCTTTACTCACTTCCTGAACAAGGAACAAAACAACGACTTAAGCATTTGTCCGTATTCTAGATTAAGTGTCTCACTGGACAGAATAAATGATTATAACATTTACATTTATCAAGGAAATGGAAATTAATTGGTTACTTAATAACAACGTTATGCAAGGTATAAAGCTGAAATCTTTGTGCCTATGATATTGACAAAAACAAGTCTCAATAGGCATATTTTAAAACATATAAACTATCGTTGCAGTGACAATAGAAAGTGAATTTAAATATCACATTATTTATTGGGCTATAACAGTATTTTTTTCGTTTTTATCATCCCTATATATCTTTATCTGAATATATAGTTTTAATTATAGACCTAGAGTTTTCTCGGTATTATGCAAATGTCCAAACAATTGAATATTATCAATATAACACAGTTTATGTTGGATCTCAATTTTGACTCATTTAGATAATCCTGTTGTATTTATTTATTGTTCTGACGCTTGCAATGAACTTTAATGCTTTTAAACATATTTTTAGGGCTTATATTTTGCATTATGTATGCTTCAGTTTCAATAATCCCCACCCACCGGGCCAAATGCCTGGGCTCTAGCGAGTCCCTTTTATTTGCCCAGCGGCGGATGGGCTGTGTTCTGTGGCCGCTGGCTCGGACCTGTTGCTTCGCAGTTCCGCGTTGTGCAATGGATGGGTGAGTTAAACCCCCCTTTCGCTTTCCTCCTTTTCCACTCCATCTCCGACACTTTCCGCCCGTGTGAAGGACCGAGGCGTGAGGATTTTTCCGGGTGATGTTTTACGCAAAGCGGCTCTTGTTCCTCTTGTCGCTAAAGTAGTGTTTATATCAGGAAGCGGACCCGTGTGTGGTTAGCCTTAGCATTAGCATGGAAACGGGCCATTTCCAAGTCAACACCGAGCTCCATCAGCACGATCTGGTAGGTATTGTGCATGTATTTAACTGCTAGCACGCGATTCCAGTGATTCAAATAAAGAAAAAACACATTATTCACACGCAAACCCATTTTCAAGGGACATATTTATGAGTAGCGCACTGAAGTTGCCTTACACCGCCCACCGCAGTGCGTTGTGTACGAAAACATGGCACTTGTTGATGTCAGAAACGAAATAAAAAAATACTTAACAAGCTTTAAAATATCAGCCGAATTATAAAACACACCGATATTAGTAATTCAGCATGTGATGCCTGGTTTTGTAATTATTATAATTTTATTGTGAGTCATAAATCTTCATAAATAGCATTTTTTTATAGGACGTTTTGTCAGCCATAAGCGGAAGTCACTGTTTCTCTCTCTGTTAAGGCTATACATGTTTTATTGACGACTGACAGATGTAACCCGAGTTGTTCTGGTGTCACTGGCGAGTTCTTTGCTCGTTTTAATTAGAACTTCAGTCGGGTTTCTTACTAAAATCCATCTGGAAACTGCCATGTAATCATCTGTAATTTGATTATAACGAGATTGACATAGAAAATCAATCAATTTAATGCACAAGTAGACATTAACAATGTGTAGTGGAATAAACCATTATTTTACTTGTCATTTGCTGACGTAAAGGTGAACAATAGCCTATTCACAATGACCGAATATAACCAGTGCTTTTAGGAACATATGAATCCACATATAAATCCACAGAACCAAAATGTTTAGTTGTATTTGTTTAAGAAAGAACATTACCTTGTTTATCTTAAATTATATTTTATTGTTATTGGATTATACATGTGTTAATGCCATTATCAATGAACTAACTTGAGGACTTTTTCATGTATTTACGCACATTTGGGTAGACTTTTGAGTTTTGGTGACTTTGGTGAATGGAATTTGGTATTTGGAGTTTTATTTGCTTTAGAAGTTCAAAGTTCAGGTGAGATTATACTCTAATGCTTATTGTAACGCCTGGGCTCTGGATTAAGAAGCAGGTTCCAGTCAAATTTTAGTTTGCATACAGGACAATAAAATATTAAAATGTAGTAGTGGCAGCAGTAATAGTAGCTGCTTCTGTGTTCTGAATTCTCTGGATACTTTACTATGACTATCAGTTGAGCATATTTATTTTAGAAATCACTTTCTCTCCACTCATTTTCAGTTTGAATAATTGTTTGCAGCTGATTTGGGCACTTTTGACATTGCTTCTCTAATTTTACTTGTTTCTTTGGATGCTTTAATTACTAATGAACCAATAGTAACTACTTAATTTTATCTGATGAAGCTTGTTGGCATGCTCTTGTTGGGTCTGTACAGTCAGCAGTGCGTCATAGGAGGGGGCGTGGTCTTGGTCGTTTGGAATATTCTGTTCAAGTCATTGGGAAACAACTTTTTTTCATTCATAAAATATATTTCCAGGCAGATTATGTGAGTTTTAAGATCAACTAATTCAAGGCGAGTCACAACTGAGTGTTAACAGACATAGACACAATGTTATCTCAGAAAAGTAAATGCAGAATTCTGGTAAAATAGAGCTGGCAGCCTGGTTAGCGTTGTCATGTAGCATATGTAGAACACAGCTGCCATTGGCAGTCTTGATCCACATTACTGTTCTTCATGTCTTTGTGTCTGTATTTGGTAAAAAAAAAAAAAAAATCTGCTTTTTGTTCTTGTGGTTGTTGAATTACAGTTGTCTATATATTGAAAAAATATGGCAACTGTTGTTCTGGAGATATGCAAAATTAGATTATCAGGTATATTCTCTAAAATAAAACAATTAGAAATGGCAGTAAAAGTGCTGATTAAAGATAAAAAAGGAACAGAAACTGCTAATATAATCTCCTCTAAAAGTGTAGAGGATATTTTTGCATTTTTGTAGGTAATTTTTTAGTCAAATACTTAATCGTCTGAATATCCTGATCATTGAACAGTGCAGAATAGAGCAGGTCTTCTGCTGTAAAACGAATGTTTGTTTTCCCCCACGGAGCTGTCTGAACCTTCAGTTGGTGGGTGTTCCCTTAGAACCCAACGGTGTCTCCTACCCACTTCAGTCTAAAATATGCACAAATATGCACGAATCCTACGGCTAGGTGCTCCTCACAGCATGGTTGTCAAAAGTATCAAAAATCTGAAGCAAATCAATATTAAAAACTAGATACAAAATTTTTTGCAGGAAACGATTATATGGTGAACCTTAGACTTAGACAAACTTTATTACTTTATTCCACAAGGGACATTTTTTGAACACAGTAGCTCACACATCACAATAAAATATAATAACAAAAAGTAAAAAAACACAAATGGAATCTTTCCTGAATAGCTTTTCAGTGAGCTTTATACTGAGTATCGAGTCTGTTCCTTGGTAGTGAAATGAAGCTTGAAGTGTTGGTATCGTGACGGCAGTATCCCCTCTCCCTCCGTGTAGCAGATGTCGTTTGCTGTGCTCATGCAGAGTTTGTGCTTGTGTCTCGTGTCCTGAGGCTGGTGTTTTACAGTTAGGCCCAGAACAGCCGGTTTACCTCTGCACAGCGTTTAGCCCATCTACACGCTCCTCTGCACAAACCACTCTTTCAACTTCTGATGGGATGGAAGAAGGAAGTCCTGTCCTGTTAAGCTAAAACATTTCCTTATCAATCGATATTTTCAATTGAAATGTTTTACATGCTGGAAAATTAATAATAATAATAATAATAATAATAATAATATGATGATGATGTGGTGGTGGTGGTTGTTGTTGTTGTTGTGTAAAATACAATATGAAAGGTGCAAGAGTCCATCCTTAAGCATATAAATAAATTAGCCCAGTGTGAACATGAGCACAGTAATAAAGAGCGGCAGTGACAGCAGCAGCAGAAAGGGCATCAGTATTACAGTGCACCACAGGGACATACAGTCAGACACACAAGGTATTTGATGTCATTATGCAACAATACAAAGTCCAGTTCAGTGTTATTGTTGATGTATTGGTGGGTGTGGTTATTGTCCATGGGAGGGGGG
>KN497006.1:13299-24878 GCA_000787155.1 Scartelaos histophorus | reverse complement strand
GGGCCCTCGCCCCAGGCCCCCGCCCAGGACCCTGCCTGGAGGGAGGGTTTTACGCAGGCTAAAACGGGGACGCGCGCACACGCTTTTTTACTGTCCTGTCGCCATCTGAAGCACAAAAACGTCAAAAACAGACGCATCACTTCTTAAAATGGGATGAAACAACAATGAACAGTGGCCCGCGTAAAGCTTTACACGCGTTTGGCACGATGTGTAAGTTACTTTACTAGTTCTTGCTCAGCAACAATATAAAGAGGCGAAGTTCTAGTAACAGAGCCTGTTCCACAGAACATAGAAGCGTGGACATCACCAAAGTCACACGTGAGCTCTAAACGCCTGTTTGGTCACCGGACTGTTTTCCCGTGAGAAAACAGCCGCAGGGGTGATGGTACCAACTCGCCACATTCCCCCAGACAGCCACAGCAATGGTGGTGCATTTTGAGAAATACCAACAGAATCAGCCTGTGCAGCACAGCAGCTCACACAAGGTCAGAGCAGCTCACGGGGAAAAGAAAGATGAACAACAACAGCCTTTTCCAATGAACCAGATATGAGAACCTCAAACTATCTTCATCATGTCTGTAAATAAAAAGAGAAAAGAACAGAAATAACAGAATGTCTGACATTAAATCCACTCCAAGACAGCTGGGCTCATTATCAACCTTCTGTGGGTAAAGTGATTCAAATAATGTCTCCAGTTAAAGTGAGAACTGTCTGGAGAAATGCTCAGTAATACTAATGCCGTGGTGTTGTTGTTGTTGTTCAGGGCACAGGAGTTGGTCCTTCACTATCTGAAGTATTCACGGCCCCTCAGCCTGTGAGCGGCTCCTGCCCGGGGCCCATCACCTGCCTCTGCTCACACTTCTTCACATCTCTGAAACGGTCACACGCACATTCCTCTTTCTCTCATTTCAACATTGCTCGACCTTATTTACTCACAGCTTCCGCCACTCGACTCTTGACTTACTCAAAAGTAAGTCACAAGATACAAGTCTGAGACCTCAAATATTTCTGTAGTTCATTCGCCTTCTTAAATGATTTTCTTTATTTTATATAAAGACAGAGACATTTGTGAAGCCTTCAGTAGTGCAAAATGACTCTCCTGTGTGTCGTTCCTACAGTAAATTAGAGGCTATTCAACACTCAGGACTTTTACTATGGCACAACCATGTCACCTCCAAAAGACTCTGTTTATAGGCACGATACTTTACTCTCACTGCACATCCTACTTTAAAGTTGCACTATGTAACTTTTCAAGAGGAGGGTCCGGCTGCTGCTTCTCTCCATGAAAATGTCACTTTGCTAAGAATGTTCCACAGTCATTAAACGTCTCTGTGTTCAGCAGGTGGGGGTTGGGTCACTTTGGACATTGTTGTGATGCCCATTTTATCACATTTTCCGCCGGGTCAGTCGATCTGATGCCCCATGTGGGACTTTTCCTCGACATTCAGGGGCCTTTATATTCTCGATTGAAAAGGCAGATTTAACTCCAGTGAACTCACTCCATGTTTTCTCCTTTGTGCTGTGCTCCACATAAATCCTCATAATCCTAATAAAATAACAAGTTGACAAATAAAATATTTGGTTGACTTTAGACACCATCAACTAATTAATTGACTAAATAACTAAACAGCCAAAGACTCCACAATGTACTAGTCAAAAATGACTTTTTTCATTATTCTCAGGCGATAAACCAAGAAATGAAGAACATGTACACACCGTATTAAGTTTTTATTTATTGGTGCAACTTCTAAAAATGAGTTTGTTTTAAATTACTGTCACAAAATGACACATGAAATGTTGAAACAGGATTATAGACCCCGAGCAGCATGACCCCGTGACCCCTCACTCTAAACCACACCCACTTCTTATCAGTGTTTCAACAGCACCAAACATGCGCGTGCACTGGGCATTCTTCAACTTTACAAATGCAGGTTTGTTTGAGCAGTGAGGGCGTGTGGGCTGCAGGGTCAGGGTCACACACACCAGAATCACACGTGCACAGAGTAAACCCAGTGTAGAGGCCTGTTTATCCTGCTCCATAGATTCTCCATTAGCGCTCCCTCTGATCATCCACCAAGTGCTCCATCACCACAGCAGAGCACATAGAAGAGACAGGACGTGTGCAGACACCACGGCCTCCAACTTAAACAACTCACTCGGATTCATAACAATCAGGAAAATATGCTGTGCTCTTGGTGACTGGTTTATTAAAGTCTATACTATTTAAAACATGCAAAATTAAGATCCATAACGACACATAAGAGCAGCACTTACGAGATTTTATATAGTTGAAACAATATTTTATTAAATTCAGTATTTACAGAATACTGGCTACTTGCATTTGTTTGCTTTTTGTTTCGTATTCTGATACATGGTCCAATCAGATTACTCTGTTCTGAAGAATTAAAATACTTTTACCCTACTTTGGTCAGTCCATGTTCTCCCTGAGCTGCATTTGATTTATAATGTAAACATGATAAAACCTTAACATTAACTCATGTTTATTTCTGCACACATTATAAGAACTACTAGTATGTCTGCTTTTTCACAATAACACAAATCATATGTACAACGTCAGGTGCATAAATCCATGTTTGAGATTTATATTAAGCATTTTTTGTGTTTTTATGTACATGAATTGGCTACAACCTTAAAAAATGTCATGTGATGCGACCAAGAATAACCTTAAAATATTATTTTTTTTCTAAAAGATGGTCGGGATGTTAATCTAACTTCTGAGTCATATGAACATGACACTGATATTTGAAACATGAAAACATGATTTGAAAAAATGGACACAGACAATATTTGTTTGAATATTATGGGGGAAATATCTATTCAAGGAAGCTGAAATTTCACGCAGGACTACAAAACACTCCAGAAAATATGGCAAAAAAGAAAAATAAATAAAACATAAATTTGATAAGAGCTAATCAATCTAAAGTAGTTTAAAAATCAGCAGTTAAGGACGATATTTTTTTTTAAATATGTATAAAAATAATCAGGTCAGAGGTAGTTCAGGTATGTGGTGAATTATGATGAAATTTTAACCTTTTAACTGAATAAATGCAGTTGCAATCAGTTGCACAGGGGTCATGTCGTTGACCCATAAATATAAATATAAATCTAGACATGTAGAAATAAACAATTATATTTAAACCAAAGTACAAGGCAGAATTATTCACATAAATGTACTACATTGTTAAACTATGTTGAGCTGTATAAATAAATAGCAGAATTCAACACTTCAGTGTAATTTTAGTGCAAAACTCAACCTTCTACAGCTCAAATTTGATAAAAAAAAAAAGACATAACAAAAAATGTCCCATTAGTATAAAGAAAAAGTACCTATGATGAATATTGACCCCCTAAAATTATTGTTCTACTTATGACATTTTGAACAATAAGACAATGGTAACAGGCCGACTTTTCCCCATTCAGTCCAAAGCTAAAACTGCGTGATCAATTATGGCCACATATTCTCCTTAATATTGTGTTCTGAATATCACCAAGTGTAGGAGTAACTGTACCAGAATAGAGTTACTGTGAGTATTCAGATTACACATTTTAAGAGCAAGTATTTAGTAACTTCCTCCAATGATGCAACAGACTCCATTTGTCCAGGGTCTGCAGACACAAAACGCACTTGCCCCTTATGGGTGAACCAGCTTGGATTGTGCACAGTGAGATTATTTTCAAAATCAGCAGAATCCAAGAGGCAACAATTCTTATTATGCACATTCAAACGTTATGTTCAGGTTTTTACATTTTACAGTGTTATTTGCTGGGCCTATGATGAACGATGCATTTAAATAGATCCAGGGGATTGAAACTGGAGTGAAACTCAAATGATTGAACTAAACAAGAATATAATGCATCAAAACACAAGTCTAAAAAACGGCCCCTTTACAGAGACTTATTTGTAAAAAAAAAAAAAAATAGTTTGAAAAATAGTTCGCAAAATACATGATATCACTTAAATAATTGTGATTTTGGAGTAGCCATGACAACATTCCTGTCTGAGGTAGACATGTTCTTGTTTGTGTGTTTGGTGTAGTAACACAGTGAAGGTCTAGGTAGAGACTTGGTGTAAAGTGGAAGTGACAACTTTCTCAGCCTGCAGCACTGGACTGTGGGAGACAGACGTCCACCGATTCACCGCAAAACCTCAGCACAAAAAATACTGTTATTTATGATATGACATGGTGATTTTTAGCTCAACTAATGCGTCACTGTACACGGACAATACTGTGTAACATCAAACCTGAACTACAATCAGCTGTGGTTGAAGTTACAGTAAAAGTCGGGGTAATGAGTGGGAGATTTGTCTGTTTACCACTGGACAGAAAACCCCACTCTCTGTGAGGTCAAATAAACACGGTGCCTGTTTATGCTCTGGTCAAGAGGTTATTGTTCTTTAGATTTCATAATTCACCAAAACAAGATAAACAAATAACCATAATACTACTGTTTACACATTTATAGTGAATGTGTGTCCTTTGTTGGATCAGAGAACAATTAAAAGCCACAATCATGGATGGTGCTTATTTAAAACATTTACATTTGAGATTATCCACTGAGTCAAATGTTGTTACTGGTTGGAAATCCCAACCTCAAAAAAATATATATAATTATGTCTATTGTTCAGAAGTAAATACAAGAATGATGTTGATCCCATCAACGCTGCTACACAAATGAAAAAAAAAAACCCTAAAAACTAAAAAACAACTATTTCATTACATGTATATTATGCACAAAATGGAAACTGGAGATATTGTGTCCGCACCTGCAGGATCTTCAGTTCTCATTATGTGACTGCAGTAAACAACATGGCATACACAATCATTTTCATTTTTACTAAATTCTTAATTCTCATCAACATCCAAACTCTTTTAAGCGTTATTCCAAAGATACTGAGTGACAATCATTTCTACTATCTTAAGAAGTCTCCAAATCATTCAACTTTTAGAACTTTAGAGAATTCTGGTGCCTGATAAAGGTGGAGTGCCAACATGCCACTCAAATGTACTTCACACTGGTAATTTACAATCGACAAATTCACTAAAACTCATACCTGGACACTAAAACTAGTAGCAAAATGAGATACTGAAAATAAAAATAGCAAAAAACTAGAATAAGGAGTTGGAAATGTTAGTATAATCATGGCAACGGTTTTGGGGCAGTGAGAAGAAACTTGGACTCCAGAATCAAGACATCAGAATGTGTGAGGGCCACGGCCTCACTGCTGTGGAGCTCAATCCATTTCCCATAACCTGCTCCAACAGAGTTTCAGTTGTGTTCAGTGTTGCTCCTCACTCAGTTGAAATGGTGGTAATCTTTTCCTTCTTCCAATTGCAGCGAGGTGAGATTTTCCTCAAAAACACCTCCCGTCAGGTCCTGAAAGTGACACAAAAAGAAACATTTACTTCTGTTTGAAAATCCACAAAACAGAGTTAAATCTGTCCTCGCATGCTGCAGTGTGGTTATGTTTTCTAACCGGACCTAGTTTGACATTACTGAGTGCAGTTTTTCAGCTGAAAGTTAAAGTGAAAGATGGAGTCCAGATCTTCTTGTTTTCTGATTGTAATTACCTTAACTCCCCAAAATAGAGCTATTAGTGCTTTGTGGAGTTGGCGAGGCGCTGGAATTGATGTTTGCATTTGACTGGCACAACAAATGTACAGAGAGTGCGGAGAATGGATGTTGTAATAAAATAGAATCATTTTACGATGCTTTGTTTATAATAGGAAAAGATGCATTTCACTCTTATCTGAATCCTGGCCTATCTAATGTTTATACAGGCCTCATATGATCAAAGTTCAGGCTCCTGTCACTGCCCATTTCCTGCCCCTGTCCTGCACCAGGCACACGCCCCAGATCATTACGTTGTTAAGTGTAATTACAGAGCGATGGGACAGAGGGTCAGAAACAGCAAACATACAACACTCAAACAGGTTTTATTGTACTCACCAGTTTAACACAGATGATAAAAGGAGCTGAGGCCTCTTTGAAGTGAACCACTGGGATTTTGGGTTTGGGTCTTTCCTGAAAACACAATGTTGTTTTGATCAAATAGATTAATTTCTTACATAATATTGTGCACGATTTAAAAGCACAAGTTGCACGCATCTTAAGTAGTTTCAGGGAGCATTTCCCTTTAATTCACTTTTTCTGATAGTAAAATGATTCAAACTGCATTACCCCATTTTCAATGCACAAAAGAAGGAAGTAAGTATTTCAGTTTTAAGTTGTTCCGAGCTCTCGCAAACACTTTGGTACATTGTTTTCACATGCATCAGATCACATCAGTTTTCATCATTTATAAGAACAACAAGAAATCAGGTACATACTCACTTCAAACACTGTTGAAAATTAAATGAAAAAAGCAATCTTGGAGTAAAGATATATTTACTGTCCCTAAATGCAAATCTGTCCTCTGCATTAAACTCATCCCTGAATGTTACTGGGGCTTAAACTACCAGCACATTTAAACAGTTATTGTCTTACCTTGGACTCCTCATATGTGTAAAAGCCTTTCTGAATCTTGTTTTCATCCACGTCACAAAAAGCTTTGACCTTTGAAAATAACAAAGATCAATATCTCAAATTCAAACATGAGTGAAATATGTTTAAGTGAAATGGCCTGCCTTCTTCTGATTGGCTGGGCTAAGGCTGCGGTACAGTTTACGACCCTGTTTGCCAGCGTTCCATATGGTAAAGCTCTCCCATTGGGTGAGCACTCTCTCCTGAAGGAAGTCCACTCGCAGCTTCCAGATAGTGTCCCTTAAACACAGAATTTCAGTCAGAAATGCACACAAATGGCTACAAAAGAATTGGAAATCAAGCATTTTAGATGTGTGAAAAATACTGTTTAATTATAATAAACTGATTAGTTTATTTATTATCCCTTCCCACATTAGAACGTCCTATTTGAAAGATATCAGTTTTGCACATATATATATAAAATGGTTAGAAAAGACTTTTTTATTTATTCTCCATAACCATAATATGTTTGAAAATTGTAATCTATATTCTAAAATGAAAGAGAACCCAATAATGAAAATACTGTTGCTTTAAGCTGAAGGATTTCCCCTGCAGAAAAACTGCAATTAAAACTACCTTTACTAAAAATATATATGACATAAAAGCAAAAATAAAAGTTAATTCAACTGATGCAAAGTACACCTGACTGTGCCTTTACTGTAACCTTTTTATTCAGAAAGTTTGACTTTATAAAGCTGGTCACAAACTAGTGATGTATTAAACATGTGAATACAAGAATGAAGCATTTCACTGTTGTTTGGTCATAGTAACATTAATTATATAACATAAAATCAGAATGCCCATTTTCATAATACTTAAAACATGAAAATGACACATTGTGATATTTTACTTTAGATTTTTTAGATGACCTTATGATAACATAATTAAATAGAGTCTTTCAGAATAGAAACAAAAGTACTAAAGTAATATACCAACTCATAATCAAAACATCAATTTTCGATGTAGCTAAAAAAGAGATTGTTATTAACCTACTGTGAGTGATGTGCACAGCTGCAAAGGCCTTTCTAACTCACCTTAAGCTGTTCACAATCACACAGGGGCCAAGTAAGACACTTGAACAAATTCCACTTTTGAAACCAGGGTCTGTCCAAATCTAATCAAGGGCCTCAAATGACAAACGCACCCCCGACCGGCACTGAAGAGTGTGGGTGGTCCTGATATTGGGTTTTCAATACAGGCTTTGGATGCTGGACGTGACAAAGATGACGTACGGTCTTTATCTATATACAGATGCTAAAATGTTGAATCCACTAAAACCCTCCAGATCACAACACAGGCTCTTAATAATGCAAGAAGTGTACAAACATATAGGAAAAAACCATTAACACATAAACAAAGTCATGTAATTTCACTTTCACTGTATAAAACTTGCCCTTTACAGATTTGCAGTCCAACCAAACATACAAAGGTCCACTCTGAATACATAAAAACTACTCTAAAGATAGTTTTACAAAAAAAATGATGGATGAAGCAGAGAAGAGGATTAGGGGTGAAGAACTGGGTCAATACAGCATGAGAAAGGAAGAATGTAAAGAGGAAAGACAGAAGTGTAAAAGGAGAAAAGTCCGGAGTAACTTTTGGAGAATGTTTTTGGTGTTTTAGATTTTGGAACAAATAAAGTCCCAGTTACAGAAATGCATTAGTGAAAACATACAAACAATTATTATAACTAGAATCGAATGTAAAAAGTAGAAATGGTATGACTACAAATTTTGAATCCAGTAGAAAATTGTATTTATGTATGTGCAGATTAATGGAGTCCACAAGTGTAATGTTTAATAGTATGGATTTTACTCAAATTATATTTCTAATCTAATTATAAGAGACCACATTAAATCATATTATGCTTTTGGGGAATATAGTATTAAATTATACCACAAGTAGATTGTATTTTACATTTTGATCATTGTAAACTACTAGTGACCTAATAGAAACTGGTCCATTGACGTCATGTTCTAAAGCACAGAACTAATAGACCTCTCATAGTTTCCATTTCATACTAGCAAGAGGCACATATTAGTTTATTATTTTGATAGTGTTGGGCTGTTATCGGCGTTAACGAGCTGCGATAATGTGGGACTCTTATCAGGCGACTAAAAAAATATCGCTGTTAATCTATTCTCAAAGTTGGGCAGGGAGATGGGTCTATATTAAGCGAACTATGACGACTTTCACCTTTTGTATACTGTAAAGCTGAATCGCACTGTAGGGGGCAACAAGTTTTCGAACCTGTAGCTCCTGTGAAATACACAACGAACTCAACACGCCAACATGGTGCAGCTACGAAGCCCCGGGTTTGCTTCAGGGAAAATTAATTTTTAAAAAGTTTCCCAACGGAGGCATGGACAAGTCTAAGGTTGTTTGCACTTTATACAATGTGGAGTTAGTTTAGTGTAGGAGATCTACCAGTGTCAAGTAGCACCTGAACACAAAGCATCACTTAACCAACGCTGATGTGGGTCAAGCACTGAAACGCCGGGAAGAGTCGCCTCAAACTACTTTGTTTGAGTGAAACCAGGAGCAGCTCTATCAGACAAGACCGACCCATCAGCGTTAATCTAGATTAATCTAAATATCAATGGTATTAATCTAGATTAAAACCCATTAATCTATGCCCTCATTAATTTTTGAACACTGTATGAGTTTGTATGATGACACTGTGTATAACCATGTAATGTATGTATGGGTGAGAATTGAACATTACTAACTCTGATACGGAGTGAGTGGCAGCCTTTTCGTGGTAGCGATAAACCAATAGACACTGGTCGACCCGCCTCACACCCAAGCCCTGGCGAAGACTGTGGTAGAAGAACAGCAGATCCTCCGGGACACCCTGAGGAAAGAGCGGGAGCTAAATGATAGAGCACTTCACAGCACATTACATAAAAGAGAGTGAACACTGTACCCTGCCTCCTTCGTCAAACTGACCGACTTTGTCAAAACTCAGTCTTGAGCAAAACCATGTGGGCATGATGACTGTGGGCCCATGCGACGTGAGCACCTGGCACAAAGGGAACATTTAGATACAATAAATGTACACATTGAAAAGTAGCCCCCAGTATTCCTCTAGCATAAGTGACAGGTGCTACGTTAGGGCATTAGGGCTTTATAGACTTTAGTTGCATCATGATTAAGTCGTGAGCACTTTCTCTTTCCACAAGCTGTTGCAACACAGAACAGGAAACAGTCAGATCAGAACAGGAGTGTTAGAGAAATACATTTCTATGCTATACTGAGGGCTTTCACTGCCAGCTCAGCCCTATGTGATCAGAGATATAATACTCCCTACAACAGAGACAGCAGAGCCAGACTGAACTGAATTAGACAAGAACATCATCATCATAATGTCTTGCCTTAAAAACAATACTATTCTATTACTTTAAGGGTATGTTTTTGAATACATACCCTGAAAGTAATAGAATAGTAATAAAACTTTTTACATAAATTGACCATAGATTTTGTCATTTTAAGAAGCAATACAGTATTAAAGTATCTTTTGTATCTCTGACCGTATCAAACTCTGAACAATTGAAGACATCCTATTTGATTCAGTTCTGGGACAAACGTTTTACAGTGTAGTAGAATCACATGTGGATGCAATGACCTCATAATCCTTGTCCACTCCCTTAAACAACCACAGCTCTATTTGCACGGCTAGTTCTCTTTGCCCTGGCCCCATGATTCATTTGTTCTCCCTCTCCTCCCCCCTCCTCCTCCTCAGCCTCCTCCTGTTTTGCAACAGTTGTTCTTTTGCATCTTAATCATAAAAACATCCCAGTTGTTCTGTTTCATTTCTGAAAATCACTATTTCTGTGACCTGTCACTAATTCCTAGGACCAAAAACCATTAAGCACATCTGGATTAAACTAGTTCAACATAATAGTCCACCTACGTAACTTAGCTTCTTTCTGTCTTATTGTTGCAACATGGTGAGAAGCGTGTATATGGTGAAAACTACTATGATCCTGGGAAGCACACAAAGAGTAGGTGGGGAAATAGTCCATAAAAGGGAGAGGGTAGAGAGGTCACAAGCAACCATAGCTAATGCCCTTCAGATGAGTATGTGGCTCAGCACTAGTCCAGGTTTAGGCCCCTGTCTTGTTCCAGGAATTAAACAAATAGAAAAAAGACTAAAGAAAGTAAAGAAATTAGATATGAGCCAAGAGATTTAATTTACGACTAGGGCATGATCCCATTCTCTGGTTCTATTGTATCGTGCATAAATATTCAGGAATGTTAGAAAGAGCTTGGCCCTGTTTCTGTAGCGACTTCTGGCTATACACCTCAATAAGACACACAGAAATGTACTAAACTGAAATGACAATGTCACTGATAAAACCAGAAGCAAAAACAATGTTGCTGTTCTAGTTACATAGAGTGAAGCTTTTGTGTTGATGCTCTATCGACACGTTCACAAAACCTGCTCTTTGTATTTCAGTTTCAATTGGAAAGGATGATTGACCCATTTCAGATTTTACATGGAAATATTGTCAGCTGCCCTGCCAGTCCTTCATTGATCTAAATAAACTGAGGCAAAGGATGTGACATGAGCCCTAGGGGACGGGTGACGGCTTTTGCAATATTTTACTAAAAGATGTTCATGATTTTCCACTTGTCAGCAACACAGTCAGCATGTAGTGGTCACTGTCTCTGTATGGCACAAAACCCACTGGTGGGACTGTCCTGTTTCCTCTGCAGTTTCAGGGGTCATGGTAATGCACAGACATGTTTCCGTGGAAACTGTGAGTACAGGTGTACTTCCTGTTTGTGTCTGACCTGCTAAAAACCTGGCACATGATCCTAACCCTAAACCGTCTCTGTCCCACACCCTCTATGCTCAGTTTCCCCCTGAAGTAAGTTTCTTTGTGTCAATTTTATTGACTAATCAATGGTCAGTTCAATTCAATCCAATCCAATTTATTTGTATCACACATTTTAAAAACAGACAGTTGCCAAAGTGCTGCACAGAGACAGATAAAATCAATACCACACATAGGACCACACGACTTAACACA
>JACN01152867.1:0-11324 GCA_000787155.1 Scartelaos histophorus | reverse complement strand
CACATAAAACAATGAAATTCTACAAAGTTATTTCTCACAAGACTAATGTGGACAACATCAAATAAACACAACCAAAGGTCATACATAAGGCCACTGGATTGTAAGGTCACTGTTGATTTTTGAGAAAATGTCATGATTTTAGATGCACTTTATAGTCCAAAAAATATGGTGTATCTATAAAACTTATCATACAACCTTTAATACCATTGTATTACTAGATAATATTTTTGTCTTAGCCAATTATGTCTGAATAGCACTCAACAATTTTTTGTAGCACTCGGCATTTTCTTTGTTTGGTTTACTAAAAAGCTTTTGAAAATGTATGTTTAACTGAAAATCCTACAGTGAAAGCATTTATTTCCCCTATAAACTGTGCCAAGATAAAAGTAGTAGTAAATGTGGTAGCATTCGAGCTTCTTTTAGTTACATAATCGTTCTTGTTAATGCCTTTACCAAAGACAGGGTTCAGGTTAGCTAAATATACATTACCTGATTGATGACTTTGATTTTTCTGCACTGGATCATGTATCTGGAGATTGTGGACTAAATAAAGCATGAAGAATAATTATGTTTTAACCAAAGCAATTACTGGATCACTGCTGAGCGCAATCACTCTTCTCTATGACCAGGCAAATTAGTGACTCTGGGGAACTGAAACAAATGTGTATCACAAAGAGAGTGCACCTACATGTAATTATTTGGCAAAAACATGGTTACAGCTTAGGGATCTTGGTTTCAAAAACAATTACAAAAAGTGGAACAGCATGAAATGTCCAAGCTGCTGGGACTGTCCTTTTAGCAGGCAAATCAGCTGCAGCATGGATCCTTTGTAAATTAGTTCCAATTATATTTTAGATTTGTGAAGTGAAGTGAAGTTTAAATCCTCTGTAGAGATTTGTCAGGCTTCACAAATACAAATTCACTTTGATCTCCCGGACAATAGTCTCAGTGGGAAATCGCAGAGTTTGTGCTACTGCTGAGGCATTTGTATGTTCTTTTAAGTGGCCAATCGAACAGCAAGACACAACTGGACTAAAGTGAATATTGATTATTACTGTAATTATTTAGTGACAGCCACAGGGGAAGTAAACTGGGCTATTATTAAAACTAAATAAAGAAACAAAAAATAATAATTGCAAAAAATAAACAAAGTCATTTAAAGTGTTCACTGTGTAACCTTTCTGGTTGTGGTGTGCATTTATTTGGTATTGCAATAAATACAATAGTCGCTAATAAGTAGGTTTGCCTCTCTACCGATTTTATGCACTCCAGGCAAAGCATCTCCATAGAAACTTTGATTGATTTATTTATTTTTTATCAGTGAAGGAATGCTAAAGATATGATCATGAACATTTTGTAGATTTGTAGATTTGTAGATTCACACCAACTTAATTTTGTAGATTCACGTCATGTATTTTATTATTCGGTTACTAGTAGTAAGCTAATACTGTTGCCATAGTTGGAGTCAAACCAGGGGTCTCTGAATACTTGAATAAAAAAACTTTTAAAGCAGAGCTATTATCCAAAATCAACTTTTCAGATCTTATCACCATGTTATAGTTGCTTCCTTTTCTCATTTACCTTCTCGAAGTTGGACTGATTTAGACTGATTCATGCATGTTTGAGTAATAATTTTCAAGACCCCATTTTGCCCATCAACTCCCATTTTCACTGCCACCATTAGATGCCCATTGGTTCTGCATTTTTATTTTAATTCATGATATGCGTCGGAATCAGCAGCGGCATTTTGATACAAATGATGTGTGATAGTGTGATGTGCAGCTATCTATAAAACAACACAGTTTTCTAATGTGGAAGTCAGCACACTTTTTAAAATTATTATTAAGTTATTTGATAAGAATTTGCAATTTACAATGTGCAAATTATAACACAATGACCCATCGGTGCCATAGATTATAACTATAAACCAGACACAAATATGTGATCTTTAACAATAAAGCCTTTGTTTAAGTAACAAAGGACCTATGAAAATGAATAATTTATGCTTTATACTACATTGAGTACATTAAGTTAGTCTCATAATTGCATACATTAGCAGATTATATAAACTGATTGACATTGCAAACATAATATAAGACCCTTGGTAATTGTTACATTGTCAAATAAGGCATGGCAGATTATTCTCTCAAATGTCAAGCCAGTCTTTGTTTTACAACCAATACATTTCACTGTGTCCAAGTTTTAGCAGTGCACTACAGTGGCTTGGCTCAGAGTAGTAGACCTTGAATCGTGCACACTGTTCACTGCTAGAGGAAATGATGAAAGTGGTTTTGTAAGTCTTAGGCCAAAGCTTTGTCTGTACTGTATTTGAACATTGTGAAATCTTACTGAGGTAGTCTATTAGCGCAGGCATTAATTATTTAAACAGTAAACAATCATCAAATGCCAGATCCAAAATTACTCTATTTTGGCTTTTTTTTTTTTTTAACAAAAACACACCCAGGTTTAATGAACTTGACTCTCTCAAAATGTCATGTTATTTTCTCATTTTAATAAAACCTTTTACGTCTCCCAGTTAAAATGAACTCATTTTGGCTTTTCTCTCTTCGTCATCTTTTTGTAACTTCCTAGCACTTTTAGTCATCTTTGTTTTTTGTGAGTGAAATCTTATCAATTTAATTTACAACCAGAATTTTGTGAATCTATGGAAACAATAGATACATTTGAGATAGAGGCATTGAGGGATTGAGACATAGAATAAAATCTTCAAAGAGACAAAAAGGGGACAGACTCTCACTGTAAAGGTTACATCATCTTTAATAACACACATGCTATTTCCACAATTTATACAATGTCCTTCTGCTACAATATTAGAAACACTGTACATTTTATCACTGGCAGATATAAACATCTCTGGTCTTGTGGACCTTGTCGACTCGGCTATTTCTGTGTCTGCTCTTGTTATAGTGCAGTGCTTTTTCGTTTCCCTTCATCTGTCTGTTCACTCTGCTCTGATCCCTGATTCATCATCCAGTTTGACTATTCTGTGTTCTTGGCTGTGAATCTTGATGGTCTTTTTTATATGTTTGGGGAAGGCCTGCCTGCACCTTGGCAATGCACTCTGGACCTGCTGTTTGTACAGATAACGCTGGTCTTGCTTTAGTTTTGGCGACCCGGATGTCTAATACGGGTGATTTTTCATTAATAATGGACTTGAAGACACAAAACACTGTAATACCATTGTCCAGTCAAGCTTCCATTGTAAGATAATATGCCTTACTTTATGTTACCACAAGTTATAGAAGTATCCACAAATGTCAACAAGGGCCGAATTGGAAATGTCCTTCATATGTCTATACTATGGCAAAGATTTTGTAATTAATTAGTACCGGTTTTAATTTTACCCTTTGTTACCCAATACCTGTTTTGGAATTAAAATCAAACCAAGTTCTGAAATAAAGACCAGTCTAGATCAGAACGAAACAGTGAAAACATATTATTAATATGAAAATATGAATGCATCCATGTATTCTTGGTTGAGCCCATGCTGACTTAAAGGTGCACTGGGTAACTTTTCTGGTGGAGGGTCTACCTTCTGCTTGTCTCCATGGAGATATTATTGTTATAGCTTGTTTATTGCACAGTATGGAAATAAACTTGATCATCACAATGGAGACAGATGAAATGGGCAGATCTATGGAGAAGCAAACCTGCACGTGGTGAGAATTCAAGTTTTTTAAGATATGTCTAAGCTATAAAACACGTGTAATTGAACAAATGCAAAGAGATATGTTTTATGACCTATTGTGGAATATGCAAGACAAAGAAATGTAGACAGGCCAGTAGCAGACTGTCCACCTTTAACTATATAGTCGTCCCTCACTATAACGCTGTTCACCTTTCAGGGTTTTACAGCCTTAAAACATATGTAATAATATATGTACATATGTAAAAATAAAGCTGACTACTTCACGGATTTTGCCTATTGCGGGTTATTTTTAGAACGTAACTCCCACGATAAACCACTGTATATGACTTGACAATTCCTGGTTTAGACCTGATTTTGCACTCGTTTCCTTCCTGCTTAGTTCTAGTTTAACCCCATCTAATTTAGCTACAGCCCTTTTTTAATTCTATGGTTATTACAATAGAGCCAGGCTATTGTTCAAGATGTATAGATATTGCTCTGCTCTTCCCCTGCACGATGGTCTTAAGCGCATTGAGGGCTGATGGAGTGGATCTCTGTCTAAGATGAAAGATAATGAGATGCGCCCATAGACAGAAACACACACTAATGGGCATATGAGCTGGGGAATCCGGCTGGGGCTGGTCATATTAACACAGCAAGATGACCCTGCTACGAATGACAAAAGATATTAACGTTTGACCTTCAAATGAACCAGTCAGGGAGCTATTTATACAACTGGTGGGGGTTCTCAATATGTGGTTTGTGTAATACTTAATGTGCTCAGATTTGTTGTAATGGTAGTTCAGTGGGTTGTTGGGGGAGAAGACGGAGGCAGGTTATTTCTAATTTATCTGTGTGGACAGTGTTTGTACCATGTTTTGAAAATGAAAGTCTAAATATAGGTTTGCTTTAGTTACGTTTAGTTTAGTTCTACTTTAGACCTGGTTTAGAGGCCCAGGTATTTTTAGATTTGTTTTGCTCTATCTCTGGTTGAGACGTACTTGTAGGTGCACTAATATCAAGCAGGATTGCCCACCTACTTTTCTTCATGGCGAGTAGGATGGAGATGTCGCTGTGTTGTTTGGAATGTTCCATAACACGGCATTTAACACATCTTCATGGGCACAAACATGTCACCATTCTAACCTACCAGTCATATCTATGCATGTTCTTCACGGTTAAACACCAAGCTCGTGTATTAGTAAAATATTTTCTGGAGCCGGTCTTGAAAAGCTTGAGAAAGACTGCTTTAAAACAATTCCCAAATCAAATGGCAATGGTTGTCTGCCTTGCTGCACCAGACCTTGTATTGTATAATTTATGGTCCTGGGTGGTCTATTACTACAGAATACCCACTGGGCGTTGTCTATAATAGGTTTGTGCATTTAGTACATTATCAGTGGCAGAAGTGGGCTGAGGTTGCATTCGATCTGTTTTAAATGTTTCTAGTGCAGGCAGGGGAGCCCACAAAATGGTCCCTGAAATGAGCTTGGCAAGGTGAATAGAAACCACTGCCCATCTCAATAAAAAGGAGAAATCAAATATAAAGTATGTTTTTGTTCGACGGGAAATGATGGGTAAATAATAAACATTAGTCTGGTGCTATCTGAACCTTTTGTTGTGTTTTTGTAATAAAACATGGGGGTGCAGAATTAAAAAGCTAATTTAACTGACTGGATACAATACTCAGTCTACAGAGAGCTCTACTGAAGTTATGTGGACATTTTATCAACTGGGCAAACCTGTTATGACCCTTACCGTCTTAAACTGTCTTTAGGTTTTGTCGTTGCTTATTCTCATATTATCCTACACAAATATAGCATTGCAAATTGTCATAGACTCAAGTTAGATTTTCTGAAACCCACACAAAGACAAAAACATTCCCTTCAATCACTTCCAATTACTCAAACATTACTCAACAAAATTTTTAAATGTTACTTTTTTCATATATTGTATCATTTTGTCTAATCTGTGTATAATCTGTGTGTTATGTTGGGGTCCTTATATAAGCTATTGCAGCTTCCAGGGATTTCCCTTTTACAAAAAATACAAAACATTTTCTAAAAAAATGACAAATGTGTTGTTCACAATATGTGCTTTTTGTAAATAAAGATGATGATGATGATGATGATGAAAACACAACATATATACATTGCCATGGTTTGTGAAGTACTTTGCCCAAGGACACAACAGAGGTGCACACTGATAAAAGCTGAAATCGAAACTGCCATACTGTGGGAGAATGCTCCACCTACTGCTCCATGTACCTCTTACTATTATCAACTGGAGGCCATACCAGCTTGTCAAGCAGGGCCTGGTTAGGATTTGGATGGGAGACCACTGGGAATTTCAGGTGCCACAGTGTGTAGCATGTCACCACTGGGTGTAGAGTGAATGAATAATGTCTGTAAAGTGTCTTTGAGTGTCCACAAAAGCGCTATATAAAATCAATACTTTATTATTATTAGTAGTGGGCTGTTATCACCATTAATCTATTCTCAAAGTTGGGCAGGGAGCTGGGTCTATATTAAGCGAACTATGATGACTTTCACCTTTAGTGCGGATGTATACCTCACCGAATTGCACTTATGCAGTGTGTAATTAGTTCACTGTAGGAGATCTACCAGTCTCAAGTAGCACCTAAACACAAAGCATCACTTAACAAACACTGATGCGGGTCAAGCACTGAAACGCCGGGGAAGAGTCACCGTAAAACTACTTTGTTTGAGTGAAACTGAGGCGAGCCTGTCAGAGTAGCTCTATCAGACAAGCTAACTAACCTTCTGCTCAGCCACTAGCACCAACCATAGACCCTATGTATATGAATGGACAGAGCTAACGCGCTAGCCGCAGAACAAGCGAGCGGTTTTGTTCAGTTTTTATAATTTATGCAAATGAGCCATGCGGTTTTAATAATTGTGTGCAAAGCTTAAACACATTATAATATAAAACGGGCTGATGTGGCTGTATAGTGGTTATGGGTTATCTGTTGTAAAACTGAGTTTATTTATGCAAAAGATTTGTATTAAATCTGATGTGCAGTGTAAAAAAAAAAAAGTATGAATGGGCCTTGCTGGCTTTACTTTTTGAAAAGTTTTGTTTACAAGGAATTTTTTTTTTATAATATTTCATACATTTGTTACTTAATTAATCTAGATTAATTTTAAATGTTCAATAAGATTAATCTAGATTAAAAACAATTATCTATGCCCACCATTAATTATTATTCATTATTATTATTAACCCCATTGCTGAATTTCTGATATGTTTACCTGTATCTTCCAGGAGATTGCCATCTGACAGAGTGGTCCACCTGGTCATCGTGCCAACTCACCTGCATCGAGGGACGGAGTTTTGAGTCAAGTGGGCGTCAGGCGCGCTCCAGAGCTGTGGTTATTCAGGTCACCGAAAACCAAGCCAGCTGCCCACACCAAGTGTTTGAAACCCAGCCATGTAAAGGTAATGACACAATGACTCTCCCGCACTTTCAAACTGTCCAACTATTGAAAATGACCTGTGTAGTTAGCCATTTAAAAAAAAACTGACTGGGCTATCATTAGCATAAATTGGAGTGCATAAAAACTAAAGACATGGAAAGCCATAGCAGTAAGTATGCGTATTCAACTGTACTATTGCATTTTATTGTAGATAACAGCATAATGTCTGTTTGAAAGGCCCATTTCATACCTGTCTGTCTTTTGTATGGAGTCCAAAAAAAGTTTTTCTGGCCTCTTGCTGCCAACTCTCTCACCCCATTAATTACCTCCTTATAAAACTCATGTAAAATCATAATTGCTAGGTACTTGGCATTTCATTTTAAAGCACTCACCTGTGAAATCTATTTGAATTTTAGAGCTGTATTTTAAAGTCTCATTTGGCTCTGCTTTACCCCTGTGTCCTATTCCCCTGCTGTCCAACACCAAAGAGCCATTTAGGTCAAGAACACTGTACTTAAGGAAATAATGAATATATTTAAATACATTCATTTCCATTCAATACTTATGCTTTATGGTCTCCTGTCTTGTTCCTCCCACATGATTTCTTTATTTCAGGTAGTAAAAGGTATAAATATATTACACCCTAATTTTACACACAATTTTCAAACTTTATTCTCAGATTTTTATTATGGGGTAATTTGTGCCTGCATCCTAATTGTAGCACTGTAAGTGGTTGGATTTGATCAGCATATAACTATAGCTCATACTGAACCTACAGCCTCTCTTAAGAGCATGAGTAAACAGCAGCTGTTTCCCGGAAGGCCACATGATTATGGGCATTTATCATTAAATGGTATGCATGTCTGTATAACTTGTAAAGGGTGTTTTATTAAAGGTGCACTGCGTAGCTGTTCTAGTTTGAAACATTTCAGGCAAAACAATAACCTTCCCCTAGGGGCAGCCTGGTGGCTTAATAATAATGCACCTTTAAAGTTTTTAGTTTCCTTCAGTGCTTTTTCATACTGTAAAAAAGTCTCCTGTCTTGTAAGTATGGTGAGGACATGGGTTGTAGTATCAGTGGTTAATGTCTTGGGAGACTTGGGGACAGGAGGAATGGATCTCCAACACAAACGGCTAATGAGAGTGTTCTGGTGCTGTGCCTCTGCTCCAGGAGGGAAGTGTCACAGTTACCAGTGGAGGAGCGGAGTGTGGAGCAACAACCACAGGGCCGTGTGGTGTCAGCGCTCCGATGGCGTCAATGTCACAGGTGAGCAGCTGCACTTGTCTCCATCTGGACAGTTCAGGAGGATTTCAACTCTCCCCAAAATAGACTCGTATAGTAGAAAACATAACCGGAGTCTAACAGACTTTTCTATCCTTTCTTAACTAATATACGCTATTCAGAATTGTTCAAATACAGTTTTGGTTGCATATTAAACTAACACTGTGTAATTTTCTAGAGGTGGCACATTGCCAGCATGATTCCTCAGAAAAAGAAACTAAAACCATATTCTTCACGGAGACAGATACTATAGATATATTATGCCATTGTGTGAAAAATGATAGCCAAAGGAACAACATGTCCATGGAAACAGGCAAGAGGAGGTCGCAGAAAATTGCAATTTTATTTTCTTTCCAAAGTCATGCAGTCCATCTGAAAATATATTTTTCCACAACCCTGGAACATTTATAGTGCACTGTAATGTTACTGAATTGTTTCGAGTAGAGATTTGGACACATATTTACCATTGCAAGATAGATCCAGGGTCTTCAGTCCTCTGCTGCTTCTGGCTTCTGGATTGAACTTACATACTTTGCTTTTTTTTCTTTTTTTCTTTTTCTGCATTGTCACAATTCTTGGTTTTCTAGAAACCTGTGTATGCTTTTGCACAGAGCTATAAAAACCTGCCTACTATTCACTGAGTTAGAGAAGCCTACAGGCTATGTCCATGTGCCTTTTCCTCACAGAGTAACAGTGTGAACCGCCAAAGCTGCATGAATCCCTTTTTCTCTTTTCACTTGGCCAGTCAGATATGTGCGATTAAGTAAAGCTACCGTTGGCAAGAAAAGTATAAAATTTCATTCTTGCCATGTCGGCAAGAATGGCAATTTTCACTGGCTGGTGGTAGTTTCAGTGCACTCCCATTTTAGCTGTGGAGGTAATTGGATCTATTGTGGAGTTAGACTTTTACTGTACATGCTGAATATTTTTAAAGCTGCATTGTTGTTGAATTTAGCCTATTTGATCCAACTATTCGCCGCATAGCATCTATTGATCTCCCCTCTCCCTCTTAACATAAGTAATCAATATGGCAGGCTGAGCTGGGAGGCTTTCAATCCATATAAATATAATAATGCATTTGTATTTGTGCGACATGTAGCAGACATAGACAGCCACAGCAAATAGTTTTGTAGGTAAGTGAAAATTAGGTAAGGTAGAAGCTGCAGTGTGATTTTATCTTAGTACGACCCTGCAGGCAAAACCTTAGGCATTATTCTTTCATATTTTGACATGCAATTTTCCATGTTGGGATTAAAATGTCCGCAAATTGATCAGGGAGCGTGATGGGTTTAACTGGGGCCATTCATCAGGGGTGACAGCGCATTCATTTGGTAATCAGTGGTTAAAATATAAAAGCTAAGATGATGTGTTTCTGCCCAGGGGGATGTTACCAGCAGAAGAGGCCCACCACCATAAGACACTGCCACCCCCCATGCACCAAACCATTTTCTCACTGCACTCCGGTAAGTTCTGTCCCTGCATAATTTAATATCTTCATATGGCCACTCCTCTGAAAATAAAAATTGTCAAACAATTACATTAAAAAGTGTATAGATTTCATAATCATGGATGTGGGCTCAGTGCCATTCAGAAATGAGAGTGTAGGAGTGAAGGGTTCATATTCTTGTTCTTAAAGTACTACTGCCCTTTAGAGGACGTTTGGTATAACTGCAACTAGAAATATAAATAGCATGGATCTAACACTCATACATGTATTTTATTTTAAAAAGTAGTTTTAAGTACTCTTTCTTTTTAAAAATATAATGTTTATTTAACTAGATAACCATCTATTGAGATTTCAAAAAGGTGATATGGTAAAGAAGTTCCCAGCACAAGCTATATAAAACAAATAGTTAAAAAGGTTTTAAGGTGAAGTAGTCGTAAAAATGTTGTATGATTATCACATGCACAGTACAGTACAGTAGTTTAAATAGTGAAATAGCTACAATAACAAATCACTAAGTAGACTATTTATAATGTAAAAGTATTTCTAATGAGTTAAGTGTTGTTATCTTTTAAGAAAGCAATAAAAATATGATAAGAAACCAGTTCGGATTATTTTGTTTCTTATTGTTGTATATCCCAAAAGACAAACAGAATCACTTGTGAGATAAGAACAAGATCAGGGAAATAAAGTGTAAAGATATCACACACATGAACAGAACAATATACTAATCTGAGTAACTGCATTTCTTCTCTGTGTAATCAACATAATACTTCTTATCACAAGTTTTAAGTTAACTTTATTCATTGTGCCCTGTCAAAATGATGCACAGTGAATGAATAACTAGTATTTAGCATCATGTCAAATATCAATCTCAACAAGTCAAACTATATTTCTTGTCTATTTTCTTTCAAAACACCTTTTACTCCTCTCTATAAATATGTTACTGGTTCAGATAAATCAATCCCCCCAAAAGTAGACTGCATGGGTGTAGCCAGGAGAGAAGGACTGCAGTTGGAACCTCTTCACAGCAACTGGAAATCAATGAATGTTTCTTCTTTTTTTTTCTGATTTGACGTCTCCCTGTGTCTTTCTGGTGCTCCTCTCTGCAGAGCGGGGTGTGTGGGTGTGAGAGAGGTTACACTGAAGTCATGAGCTCGCATGGTTTCCTGGACTACTGCACCAGGACCCCGGGGGTGGACAGCTACAAGAAGGCGGATGTGAAGACCAATTCAGGGAGACTTAAACCAGGTCCGGCTCAAACGCAGGATGTCTTCAGCGAGTGGACACTGCGACCGGTCGGGCCAGGTACTGAAATGGAAATGACCTCCTCAGTTCACACATGAGAGCAGTGAGTGAGAGTGTTGAACCTGACTTTGAAGATCACATAGAGCAGGCATAACTCATTTTAGGTCAAAGTGGTGCACTGAAGTCTGTATTCTACTGCTATCAGAGAATCATCAGATGGCCCAGATCTTTTTTTTTTTCTTCTATGGACCGTTAATAAACCTT
>JACN01083071.1:0-15241 GCA_000787155.1 Scartelaos histophorus | reverse complement strand
ATATATATATATTGCATACAATTTACAAAAAAACAAAACAACACAGTAGATAGGTGCAGGAAGAGGCAAATAGTAAATAGAAAAATAGAAGGGTTTATATTAAATCCTCCACCTTATTAATGCGCACAGTTAAACATAATTATACCATACATGAATAAAACATACAGATATGCAATTTACAAGATTCCTACAAAGACAATTTTTTTTTATAATATTTCAAAAATGTTTCTCTTTTGAAATGGTATTTCTGATACATCGTCACTAGCCAGATGAGAAAATTGTCTCCTCGTTTACATGTTGTATCTTAGATTCTCAAGATGGATGTTGTGTCCAGACAGTCCTTATCCAGAGCCTGACTGGAACTGAAGAAGCCTCACAGATAAGTGTAGCACCATAGTGATCGACTGAGGGATTACACAGATAACAAGCTATTAATACTAAGTTCTGTTTTCTAGATAAAATGGTGCATCACACAATTTGATTATACTTAATGCAAAAATAATATGCGTTTCATTTGTTTGTGGTAATAGCATTGGATAATCGGAGCAATAAATCAATCCAGCATTTATAATGATCTTTTCACAGCTGCACTTTCTACTTTTCTTTTGAAAACTTCAGGCAAGAGTGAGGAATGGTAAATATTGATAAATATTGAAGTTAGTAAGAAGGCTATAGTGGCAGGATGCAATGCCTGTAAGGGGGTGACTCTGAGAACACATGGAACAGGATAACATTAATGTATTCTGATGTATTCACTTCACGCCAAACTACAGCAGGACCATATCTAAGAATTATAACATTTATGATTCTTATTGTTAACAAAAACAATTTAGCCCTCTGAGACCCAAGCATTCATTTTAATGTGTTTTAACCTAATGCAGAAACTAACTTGTTTTATATTATTTTCTTTCTTTTTTTTTTTGAGGAATCTGTGGAAATGTGAAATTGCAACAGTGGGCTTTAGTGATTACCGTATTTTTCGGGCTACTAAGTGCACCGGATTATAAGGCGCAGTATCAAATAATATGCCAATTGCTGCCATTGTCCACACATAAGGCGCATCGGATTATAAGGCGCAACAAGCAAAAAAAAAACGTGTGCAGTATGCAGTTTTTGTTACATTCAGTCAGTGTGAGGCACAACTAGAGCTTTAAGTAAAATGCAATTCTGCAACTGTGGATCTCAGAGGGTAAAGTGTGAATTCTCAAAAATCCTGGCCTTAAACTTTGTCTTATGTCCACCCTTGACTCACCCCAGTCTGAGAAAGTCTCTACATGATCCTGCAATCATGTACTATACTTAGTGTCTCTTGGAGTCACAATGAGGCCACTGTGTTCTGTCTGCATGTAATTATAAAGCATTTTAGTTTCCGTGTATCAGGAAGTGTGCTGTTAACATCTTAGTTGTTGCAACACTACCAGACTGCTATTTTGACCCTGTGTTTTATCGGCCTGATCACAAAGCTGGTAGACATGCTCACATGAAGCACCCAGTGTAAGGGCGTAATGTGGAGGGCAGTTTAACATATAACCACATCACTGTGAGTCTGGTCACATGACACAGGCTTTACCGAACACTAGACCTCTGAGAGGAGATACCAGAGGACCCAGTGTCACGCCTGGGTTTAATCACACCATTTAGATGCAATGAACTGAGCACAAACTCTTTAATAAGTGCTGAGGCTGGAATGAACAAGGAGCTGTTATGAAATTTGGAGTGGATCTTAGCCAGTGATTAAAGGTGCACTGTGCAACTTTTCTAGTGGAAGGTCCACAATGTGCTCATCTGTATGATTTTATTTCTTCTTCTAAATGGTAAATGGTCAAAGCACTTAACAAGGAACCTCTCACCCATTCACACACACATATTCATACATTAGTGTGCACAAACCCTGAGAGTGAGTCACGAGAAGTGTCTTGCCCAAGGAACCAGACAACAATATTCATCATGGAGATGGAGTCACACATCCAGCCTGTTGCTCAGTGGCTCTGACCTCCATACCCACAGTGTTTCTGCTGGGAGTATGTGTCATTCCTGAAGCAAATGGCCAATTTACAAGTCAGGTCTGTAATTTTGTATTTTTTGAGCTACTAAAACACTGGCGATTAAATTAATAAAAATAAATAAGTTTAATGCCATAATGTGGAACATTCCAAGCAAAGCAATAAGATCTCCATGGAGGCTCCAGTGCCGCCTCTAACACAAAAGTGAAATCAGGTTTGAACTGTGTGGTATTGACTTCCTTTACTGAGCCTTCTATTGACTTTGAACACTTCCAATGATGTCACCTTTCTTCTCTTCCTTTCAGCTTTTCCCTCACTCCATCTTGTAGAAAGTGACGTTCCTCTCCATCTCTGTCTCTCCTCAGACCTGCACGGGGCTGAACAAAGAGCTGCTGATAGCCCTGGTGTGGAGGTATCTGTCTGCAGGCTGTGAACTGTGCTAATGACTTCTCCAGCATCAACACAAAGCCTGTCGCTGCGGTAACAATGGGATGTCTCTGCAGAGCTCTCTGTCTGTGTAAAGCTGTAATGAATATGTCTGCTTTTGTCCTGGTGTCGTCTCTGGATCACAAGTGTTCATGAGATCACTGCTGCTGAGGAAAAGAACTAAAGCTTCAGACATAGAACTTAAAAATATATATATGTAGTTATAATCTGTGACGCTCCTGGATCATTATGTTATAATTTAGACATTTTAAATATCTATATTACTCTAGGAGTACTTCTTTGTTTGCTGACTTCTGTGTTAGGAAACTGCGGTGATGGTGGTGTCTTCATAAACATCACAACAAAAAGTGATCTGTGCATATTCAATTGATTTAATTTAAGCAACTAAACAATCTCTTCAAATACTTTGAGATGGGAATGAGAAGAGAAACAAGACCATGATTGAAAGTTCTAAAATGTTAATTTTACATGATAGGTCTGCATTAACAATCTCCAAAGAAGAAAGAATGAAGCTGTGGAACTGTCGTTCAAATATGTTTAGTGCACTGTGGTCTCTGAATACTTGTCTGCATTTGACCCATCCTTCTACCAGAGCCAGGAGCCTGATCCCCAGTCCTTTTAGAGCTCCTATCATTGCACATGTTTGAAGATGATGGTTCAGAAGAATACCACGCACACGACATGAGGACTCTCACCAAACCACCAAACTTCAGATGGGGCTAGCAATCCACTTGCAGAAGTGGTCAGAAGTGCTATGGTGGTCAACTTAAAACTGAGATTTTCAGGCGTAATGACCATAACCATAATGATTTCTGAGGCTCAGAGAAGACAAGTTTGGAACAGGATAAATGAAAGTGTGAATGAAGCAAACTGGAACATCAGGTATGTTTTGATGATAGGATGATGTTAGACCTGGTTAAAACGTTGAAACAGAAATTTTCAATAACAGTATGAGACCTTTAAACCCCAAGACTGTTTTATATTTCATGTTGGATTCATTTTAATCCATCCACCACATCTTTGAAGTGTTAACTACCCACAATCCCCTCCTCTCCTGGTGGTACATTGACCCATTATGGCGACTCAGGGCCCAGTGGTTAGGGGTCTGATTGAATCGCCCCTCCCACCCTCTCTCGTTCTCTCTCTATCTCTCAGTCTGTCTCGACCTCTTTCTCCTCTCCTTTGTTTGTAATGAGCTCGTGCAGTGTGCTCCCCTCCTCACTGACTCCTGATGAGAGCTCCACGTCCTGGGACAGAGGAGCAGATGGGGTCAGTCTGATGGTGGGGAGGACAGGAGAGGAGGAACAGGAGAGAGGAGAGGAAGAAGAGAGCAGACTGAGGAGGAAAGGTCGCAGAAGAGGAAAGAGGAAGGAGAGTGTGGAGGAGATGAGAAACATTCCAAGCAAGTGGATCATTGGCAGGAGGAAGGGGTGAGGATGGGGCATCAAAGGGCAGTGATTGGCAGCTGGTGGGTTCCTGGTCCATACTGACATTTGTGGCTGTGTCTGATGGCCCCAGATGGAAAGGTTAGATTATAGGTGTCTGATGCAGCAGGGGCCCAAATATCAGTCGTGAAATAAAGAGGAGATAAATTGAATTCTTCAAAAGCAGTTTTGGGGAAATTTTGACAGACAATACAATTTCATAAAGATAGTACACTGGCAAATGATGCAAAGATAAAACTGCATTTAAGAGTATTTACAAGAATGATCTTGATCAATAAAACATGAAATGCCATAAATCCATCAAGACTTTGGCCTTGGATAACCTTATACTGTTTTTCTCTGGCATTTGGAGATAACATCTTCAACATTTTAAACCTCAACACTGAAGCTAATAGAGACCTGTCCACTGACGTCCTGTTCAGAACAGCTCATCTGATCCTGTGCTGGCCTCACTTCGCACGCATAGAAGCTGTGGACTTTTCTTTAAAGTGGACATATGCAAAAGGGTGACCATGTTGCCCATCTGTCTAGGGGCTACACATTTACAGACATGTTGATTAATGTACACTGTCCCTGCTAAAATAAACCAAATAAATAAAGAAAAGTGACTGACTTTTCACATGTTATGATATTGTTCTTTCCTCAAAACGTCCCTGGCAAGTCCACAGAGGGATATCAGTCTGGTCCCATTTCCACCATTGCATCTCGAGTCAAACACAGCTGTCCAATAAAATGTGTTTATTTCAGAGATGCATGTGAAAACAAAGAGCTCACACGTCACCATTTTTTCTCTCAGGAAAGAATTTCTAGGAGTAGTCCGGAGTTGGAGCAGGGTCAGAAACACCAGCCACGTAAGGAATAGTTACACCTTTTTTCCTGCGTTCTGATTCCTTGTTCTCATGTTTTATGGCTCTTTTTTTTGTTGAAAGCCCATTTTGGATATCCGCAAACAGAAAGGGCTTTCTGCACGTGTCGTTCTTCTTTCTTCTTTCCCTCGGTGCTCGTAGGAACCATTATACTCACACATACAGTATATTCAGACAACATCTGCAATATACATGTGTCCAATGTAAATGTCCATTGTCCACCAAGTTATTGCACTAGCCCTGTTGCACAAATAATTATTGCAGTGGCCCTATTTCTTAAGAAGTTTAGTTCTGGTTTAGATCTGGTTTATATCTCTGGTCCTATTCTCACCTATGGTCATGAGATTTAAGTAAAACTTAAAGGAGATAGATAAAACTGGCCAAAATGAGTTTCCTCTGCAGGGTCCGAGACTTTTGAGCATGGTTCTCCTTCAGCTTTTGCCTTATATAAAACAAGTTAAAGCTAAACTCATAGCCTGATGGATGAAATTTACCTTCTGCTGCATAATACTAAAGACCACATGAGTTTGGTGAATCTGGTAAACACAGAGGAACACTTTTTTAAACATGTCAAGCGGTGCATTTGAAGTTTTAAACATTGGAAATGAAGGCTTAATCCAACATATGTTAATCAGACAACTTCAGGTTTGCTTTTGATGGGAAAACAGCATAGTGAGCATGGCTAAAAAAAAAAAAAAGAAAAGTAAGAAAAATCCTAAACAGGACTGTGTGAATGCTGCAGTGTCTGTGCTGCCGAAGCCTATCTCCTCCATCACCAATAAGTCAGAGCTTTAACTGTGGGAGGAAAAGTAGATTTCATTCTACAACTATAGCCAGGAGCAACAATTGTGCTGCTCGGCTGGCCTTAGCTGCTGTCTGCGTCTGATAACATCTCCGAACACAACGCGCAGAATTGAGTTTTGTGCCCTCACAAAGCAGGAAAGCCCTCAGTCTGCAGCGCTCCAGCAGCCATCCTCAGACAAAACACAATTATCCGTATGGAAATCCTCAGAGCGATGCATAACCAGCGCCTCGTGTGCTTCTGTGGGGGCTGTGATGTAACTGTGGAACATAACTGGATAGAAGGAGATCGAATACAAAGAAATGTTGACTGTTGAAAACACTGGTGAATTTGAAGGAAAAGGTACAGGGGGAGAATTATGTATAGTTGACTTTTTGGAACATTCTACCATGTTGTAATAATATGAATAAATGATACAGGCCTGAAGAGGTTTTAGATGTCATCCATGCATGTTTGAGTAATTTAATGATCTCTCACACAATTCCAACCCTGCTTATAGATACCAGTACAGTCCTGTCCGATGCTCAGCCCACAATCCTCCTACACAACAATTCATCATAAATATATAAAAGCAGGATTATATTGGGATGGTGAGGACAAACTTTCTTTTGTGGTGAACTGGTTGTGGATTCTTGTCATTGCGACAACCTTACAACCATACAAACTGTGAGGAAGCTACAGCTCAAAAACGTTGTTAAGAACCACTGCATTGGTTTAATAAACAGCGTAGTAAACTCCACATACGAGTTTGTATGAGCTGAATGTAAACCACGTAATCCCAGCGCACCGGAGACTCAGTTACACAAGCAGTTTGATTGAACCCAACAGGTCGCCTCATTTTCTATTGGCTGTTGTTTATCTGGCCGCACCACATCCAGAGTTGATGGATTTTCATTATGTTTGTTTTGGTCATCATTACAAGGCTGCTACATGTTTATAATGCTATCACTGGCAATTTGAAAGAAAAAAAAAATCCTCCTTACAACATTTAATAGCAATAGGTAATATTAAGGAAGATTGTCAAGCTAGAATAGAAGCAAAACCTTTTCTCTATCTTTAATTTTGTCAGCATAGTGAATTATTGTGTGTCTTACATGAATTCACCTGGTGCAATAGGGCCACAACACCACCTTTTTGTTTACTTAAATGTGCAGAGGGACACACTTTGTGAATTTGTGGACAGGATTTTGCTTTTCTCTCAACTGGATGTAACAAAAGATTCAAATATTTGTCACAAAGTTCCACCTTTTCTGATCATTCAGCGAGAGTCCAGACTGATGTGGAGAAGTCAACTCAGAGTGCGACATATATCAGTGTTAGCAAGATTATCCAAATTATCATCATAATATGCATTTGATTTCAGTATTTCAGTATGCTAAATGGTCAAAAACAGCTGTTTCTAGAATTTGTACAAATCCATATATCAATATTCAGTTAGACAGGATGTCTGCAGATGCATTTTTGGAGCTAATGTAGGAGAATTACAAGATGTGTGTGACGGCCTGACAGGGAGAAACACCATAGTGCCTCCAAAATACTGTAAACGCCCCTGCTTCTAAACTGGGGACTTCTCATTTGACGTCAAGTTCATAGATAGAGAGACACATATTGGTGTTTTACACAAGGTGGTGTTCTACATGTATGTCTGGTGGTGGAATGTTCAGTTACCATCGTTATGAGAAACCAAAGTACTGTAACTGGTATATTCCGATTAACTGGGATGCTGTGCCATGTATTCTGATTACTGCAACATACAGTTGAGTGTGCATGCGTCTAAAATACAATATTTTTTCAGTCTTTTCATCACAACATTAGGCAACATAAATAAAGTGACCATGAGTGAAATGTCTGAAATAAAGTGCTGGGCAAACCTGCACACGTACAATCTGCACTCGTATGATCTGCGCATTTATGAGCGCTTTAAATATGAGCATCAATTCACCACTAAATACATTGCAGCGATTTCACTGCAGCAAAGGTGCTCACGCGTCATGACTGCACCTAAACAAACTTAAAGGCACAAACAGCATCACGTTTTAACATAGTTCTGTGTGTGTCCATACAAAGTGCACTGTGTCTCTTACCGGTAAAACAGAAGAGATGAAGAAACAGCAGCAGCGTGAAACACATCAAGTCATTGAAGACAAACTGAGAACATGAACCTAGTCCTAGTCCTGTTAAAAGCGTAATTTTCAAATAAGTGTGGTAATATCCAGAGTGGAGCATTTGTCTGCATAAAATTGAAGTCAAACTAATAATGTGAACCAAAACCCCTCCAAAATTCTGCTACTCATCGGTCCTGGTAAAAACACAGTTCACAAATATGGTGTAGGATATATCCATTGTGGCGCCATGTGCGTAAAAGATTTTCAACAAAAATTTACAGCACAAATCATCTCACCTGTTCTAAACTCAGATTCAGTCTAACATGAGTCTTCAGACAAAGCAGTGCCTCACACCCTCAGGGAATCTTGATGACATCAGTTGCAAATTCTCAGTTGATTACATTGTACTTTCCCATGAATACTGAATCTGAACCCTGTAATAGCAGGCTCCTCCCCCAAAGAGAAGATTATAATAGCTGTCATATATTCTGATTTCCTATAGTGTCTCTTTATGAAGAAAACCTTGCCAGCAGAACAATATGATAATCAGGTTAACACAGCGGACGTGTTTAATTGGGGGCAGAGCTCACCTTTTGGCCTGCTCCTGCTGTGCCCCTCCCCTCCCACTGTGTCAGCCAATCAGGATGAGCGTACTCTACCGGGAACAGCCAAGAGCAATGATTTCCAATGCAAGGCTGATCCCACCTCTGAAAGCCCACACTAATACCTTCTCCCTGGGCACGAGGAACCGAGCGGGGCCCCGGAGGAGGAGCAGTTCTGTGTGGGGAAGGGTTGGGGAGAGCAGCTTGGACACATATGGAAGTCAATGTATGTAAATGATAGTAGACAGGAGCGGCCAGGAGCAGGCAGAGGAGCAGACAGGAGCAGACAGAAGCGTTGCAATGAGAGTGCAGTCTGGGCAGGGTGAGCCAGTGCCGCAGTGAAGATAAATACAACATGACCTTCAAATGCAAAGTGCTTAAAGTACATTTGACAGATTCATATACTTTTGTAATTATACTTTTGAAGCCCGCCGAGATAACTGTTGTTATGATTTTGGGCTATACAAAAATAAATTGAATTGAATTGAATTGAATTGTAATTCAGACTTAGCTCAATGGGGTAGTACCTGTGGTAACTAGCTTGGTACTAGTGTGATAACTACTTTACATCAGTTTACCCAAAGAAATGTAGAATACAAAATGTTAAAAACACAGGAAATAGTGGTGAGATCCAAAACGGATTCCCTCTGCCTATGTCATCAACTGTCATCAGTTTCCTCCAAAATGAAGGCACCATTTAAGCACAGGGAAGGACTTTTCCTGACTATTGTTTAATTTAGACAGGACTTGCCCTTGTTATCATTATGGTTGCTAAGTAACATACTCATGTGTACTGTATTTTTGGTACTATAAGGAGCACCGGGTTACACTACACTAGGACTAAACCAGGTCTAAACAGGACTAAACCAGGGCTAAACCAGGATTAAAGCAGGACTACATCAGGACTAAACCAGGTCTAAACTAGGACTAAACCAGGGCTAAACCAGGATTAAAGCAGGACTACATCAGGACTAAACCAGGTCTAAACCAGGACTAATCCAGGACTACACCAGGACTAGTAAAACAGGGATAATCCAGGATTACACCAGGATTACAACAGGAATAAACTAGGACTAAACCAGGTCTAAACTAGGATTAAACCAGGTCTAAACCTAATTTTGGAGTTGAGAGTAAGAGAGAGAACCCCGAGCCCGTGGAGCAAGGAATCTGCAAAGCATGATCGGACTCTTTCTCCTGTAAACTAACCTGACAATCTAAGCAGGCGCAACCTCTTGGCCTGTCCCGACACTCCTAGGACTACATCAGGACTAAACCAGGTCTAAACTAGGACTAAACCAGGTCTAAACCAGGACTAATCCAGGACTACACCAGGACTACTAAACCAGGTATAAACCAGGATTACACCAGGATTACAACAAGAATACACTAGGACTAAACCACATTTTGATATATTTTTGAGCACCACGTACCACACAAAATCAGTTTGAGGTCAGCAGTGGATTATAAGTTGCACTGTTGATTTTTGAGAAAATTAAAGGATTTTAAGTGCGTATGGTATGACATGTGTACTGAAACTAACCTGACAATCTAAGCAGGCGCAACCTCTTGGCCTGTCCCGACACTCCTGTCCTGGTTCAGTTCTGGTTAGTCCTTGCAGAGTAAAATGTACTGTATTACACCATAATATCATAATATTTTTGTTTAATGTTGAGAGGCACCTGACTATGGTAGTCATAATGTTCCAACAATCCATCAAGCGGTGCAGCTTTGTAGCTTACAAAAGTTGTACTAAAACATTTTGATATATTTTTGAGCACCACGTACCACACAAAATCAGTTTGAGGTCAGCACTGGATTATAAGTTGCACTGTTGATTTTTGAGAAAATTAAAGGATTTTAAGTGCGTATGGTATGACATGTGTACTGCCATTTTATTTATTTTTTTTTTTTTTTTTTTACATAACTCGAAAAAGCAAGATTTTTTTGTCCAAATCTGAAGTCTAATGATACATATATTTTAGAGAAATGAGTAGTTAAACTTGTCATATGCACAGGCTTAAAGTTTAGATTGTGCTGTAAAAACACCAGAAACCCAAAGTGTCTGGGTTAAATCTGATTATGACTGGCCATGTAAATGTAGGACTGACATAAAATATTTAGCATTTTAATAGAGGTTATTAATGAAAAGTCGTGACATTTTTTGTTCCCCAAACACAAACCATGCAATAAAAAATGACCTGCCACAAACTGTATGAGCACAAGAGACAAATAGAGATTGCTCGGGGTCTCCCATTGATCACTATGAGCTGGCTGTCCCCTCTCATAATGAAAACTAAACACAACATTAAGCTTAGGCAACTCCTCCGTCTCCCCTCCTCTACCCATCTCTACCCACCCCTCTGTCAGCGCACCATTTGGGGGTCCTCCTGTATCCCCCCCTTCCCCCCCGGATCCCTGTCACCTCCTCCCCAGATGAAGCACATCCGGAGGGGCACCGCTGCTGAAAAGATGGAGCATGGATCATTGGACAGGTCTGGAAGTGTGTCTCGTGGAGAGTGATGATGAGAGGTATGGGGTAGAGTGGATGCACAAGTCACCCTGCTCCAGAAAGAATCAAAAGGTGAATTGACAAAAGGGAAATATGGCAGGTTAGTGTGGGCATAACAGCTGACTCTTGGAAAGTCACGCGAGTCAAAAAAACAGAACATCATTGCCCAACCAATGATGTATATATTACAATCACATCTGAACGTGTGTCTCCAGACACTTAACCTGCAGATAGACACATCCAAGTGTGCCTCATTCTCAGTTTATGGACAGACCAGGCCTCAGGTGAAGCTCAGAACTTTCAGAATTTCCTCCCTGAGCTGCAGAGGCTGCTCTAGCACTGATTGGAGCAGCTCCTGGTGTTTAGGGAGAGACCATTCAGATACGAGAGAGGCATTTTACGTTTAAATGCACTGGATTTCAGATTGGATCATCATCTTTAGAACCAAAACTCCAAATTATAACAAAAATAACTTGTCCAATGTGCTTGCAATTACGAATAAATCAGCATTACAATAGTGATCAGTAAAAGCTTTATTTGATTTTTACCTCACTGTAAGTTGTGTTTAGGGTGGAGGAATTACAGGAATTGCAACAGTGTTTAGACTTAATTTTAATAATGCATATTTTGGTTGGTACAATTTACAATTTTGTAATTTTGCGCATTATTCATTCAGTCCACACTCAGCGCTCTGAAGCTCCTAGTGTAGCCACAGCTGCCTTGTACATCCTGCATTATTCACACACAGCAGGGGCACAACGACAGTATGTAGATGAGGAAGTTGGAATCAAACCACTGATCTTTGGGTTGGTGAGCTAATGCAATAACCTGTCTGTATCATCATCTTTACCAACACAAACACTTCTCATCTCTGATCTTGATGCCAGAGTAAAACCACCAAAGTTTTTTCAATTTCAAAAACTATATATTGCACTTTTTCATGGTTACAAATAATGAATACAACAAATAATTAATCTAAATATTAATCTATCATGATGACCACATCCCCTGCTCCTGGTCCAGTAGAGCTCTCACCTATAACATCTTCTAAAAACCCTCTGCTCAAACATCCTGGCCTCCTTAATTACTCCTCACCACCTCTGAGGCGCCTGGAGCACTTCCTACGCCAATCACCTCTCCGCCTCACTCCACTCACTGACATTTCCAAGTGCGTGCCGTAATTACAGCCAGCTCTTGAAATGAAATGAATATATATGACAGTATGAGCCAACCTGCGCCACTGTATCACCCCGGGGCGGTTCTTGGTCACAACAGCCCGTGGTCCTGAGGCGAAAGAGAGGAAAAGCAAGGGAGTGTGCGGAGGTTAGCGGAGGAGGGGTGCTGTTTTGGTATTAAACGGTTGCTTGTGATTGAAAATACTGCAGTAGCTCGGGGACATGGGACAGTGGACAGATGGGGCTCCTTTCCGAAGGCGAAGAACAACAGCCAAGTCCAAAAGCAGAGGGACAGTCTGTCTGACAATGTGTTCCAGTGAGGAGTGAAAGCAAATCTGTGTTGGTTTTTAGATAGAAATACCATAAATGTGCAAGATATTGTCTGATATATACCAAAAACAAGATGAGGTTTGAGGTTAGGGTTATCTGACTTATCACAGTATAAAAATGTGGATACAAGGAAAAACAGAGTAGGTGGTAACATATTTGAGACCACAATGATAAAAAAATACTTCTTTTTTAGAATCGTTGGCACTTGTTACTCTTTCACTGCCAGCTCATTTCGTCAAAACAACCTTTAGCCTGCCAGCCGGAGTTTGTGCTCATTTTCAACAAGTTTTAATCCCACAGAAAATAAATTGTGCTGAAGTAAAATGCAAAAAAAGGAAAGATCCAAGTCTCTGTTTTCTTTAACCAAAAAATGACTAGTTTTATATTTGTGTGGTTTTTTTGTTATCAACAGATGAAGAACAGCAGTTTTCATCAACAGAGGCCATTTTGAGCCAAAAAGCTGAGATAAATGCAATTCTATGAAACTAGTATCTTCATGCTCTTATAATAGTTCTGATGTAGACCAAGGCCGTTACTATTATACTATTATATACTAAATACTATTTAAACATACACAAAGCAACTTTCTGGAGGTGGCACGGAAGCTTCAAATGCCACAAATCCACCATGCCTCACACTGACTTAGGTGGAGAGGCTGAGGAGACTGATGGTTCTGCTGCTGTGGTAAAGATGAAATGGAAAAGAGCTGTATCTGAAATGACAGGAAGACTGAGAGCAGAGGGTGTATTTACAATTACAAGTTGTGAATGGAAAACAGTCCTCCTGCGTACATATTCAGTTAGTTTATTTGATAAATTGGGAGAAAAAATATTCAGGTCAACACAGTGAGGAAAATATATTAAAGACACAAAACAAATCACTGAGTTCCATTTTTATTAACTCTTTTTAGTTCCACAAGAGCAGATGGTGGAATGAGTGGTTTTTTGTTTTTTTGTTTTTGATGAGAACAGACACTAATGCAGCCAAATAATAAGCTGGTATAATAAATAGCCAGAAGTGGGTACTCACATAGTTTTACTTGAGTAACTTTCAGACACTATGCATTTACTTCTACTAAAGTAATATATTATACACTGTAACATAACTCTTACTTAGGTAAAGGTTGTGGTTCCTCTTCCCATTGTGAGTAAGAGTACAAGTAACAGAGGGTTTATGTTGAAAATATGAAATGATTTAAACATGTATTTTTCTTGCAGCTCCTCAGATATGATTTAGTCTGTCAGTCATCCTGCTAATGAAACTACTGCACATGACGTCAGGTTTGTGAAGTTGTAGTGTAGTGAATTTGTTAAAGTGGGTGGCAGTTTTTGTTTTCCCAGATACTTTTTCATGGACCACTACATTGTACTTCTACTTCACAAATATGATTTAGAATGAATTTACTCTAACTTAAGTACAGTTTCTGGCTACTCTACCAATCTGCAAATAGTCCACTTTTGTGAAAACATGATGTAAAATCATCACTACATAAATCACCTTCTCTGTCATACATCCTACCTCCTCCCTGGTGCCTCCAGCCCCACACAGGCCATGCAGTTACCCGTCGTCAGGGAGCAGCGTTAAACAGTGTTAATAGGTGTCCACTGGGACTGGGGAAGCTTGACCATCCCTGCAGTCATGTACGCAGATGATCAGTGGAGCGGACTGCAGGACTGTGAGGAGAAGGGGGTATTGGGGGAGGTTGATGGGGCGGTTCAGGTGGGCTGATGGGGGTTGGTGGGGGTTTAGTTGTGCAGGGAGTCTCAGAGCACATCCGAGATCCAAAGCGTGCTGTGGAGATGAAGGCAGTGGAGCTGACGCAGCACAGGGACTGGCCTTCTGCAGGACGCTAATCATTAGCTGTGCAGATTCAAGGGCAAAGGCCTTTAGCTAACACTGTGGAAGTGTCTACATCCACAAACTATAACAGGGTTACATTATGTCCATGCTCGTCACGCTGTTTATCTGTATCTGTATCCTCTTTGACTCTTATTCAATTTAATTCTTAAAAATAATAATCCATACTGTTCATTAAAGGAACATTTTGATTTGATACTATGACTCAATTGTGTCCACAGATATGAGGTAAACATGGTCAAATCAAATATAGCTTTCAAATCTAACAGTTGCAATGCTGGTTTGTTTTCACTTACAAAAACATGATTAAGCTCTGAGCTTTCACGTGAGACATGGCCTGACCATATACTGAGAATAAAAAAAATACTTGGATGTGTCTCTGTCTACAGGTTAAGGCACTAGCGACCCAGGTTCAGTTGTGATTGTACAATTTCTTAACCGTAAGAGTTCAGACTACATAACGTTTCATACATATTTGTACACATATTACCACCTTTGAGGGGAAAAAGAGGTATAATTTTGTGTTTCAAAAGTTATTTTATTTATTTATTTTTGTTTGTTTGTTTGTTTGTTTTTTTTCATGTGAGAGCTGTAATATGGTGTATCACTTACTGTGGAACCACCATCCTACCCTTTACAGAGCTAGGCTAGCCTCAAGGTGCTAATAATAAAAACGTGTTAAATGTTACGCTGTGTGTGAATGAAGTGACTTGGTCTGTAGGCTGGTAAAGACAAGGGTTGGGTTTGTATTGCTTGAGCAGGAACGTGGAACCATCATCCTTGTTCTCCAGTGTAATTTAAAGTGTCCAACCACATGACTGGCTCATCTGGAGGTGACAATGTAAATGTAATTACATTTTAGACGTTGCTTCCCACATGACTGGCTCATCTGGAGGTGACTGAGTGCACAGAGCATCAGCATAAGGAGAGGGAAGCAGAATCAGATCCTTCTAATTGGGAGCAATGGAGGAGGAGACAAGCTTGTAAACTCTCAGGCAAATCACAAAGCTGTTCTTCCCCCTAGAGCAGGGGTCACCAACCTTGTTCTCCAGTGTAATTTAAAGTGTCCAACCACATGACTGGCTCATCTGGAGGTGACT